>JAPMOR010062157.1:29359-41522 GCA_026543865.1 Argiope aurantia | reverse complement strand
CTGTATATACAGACAAGAAATGAAACTTTTCCTGTCTGTATAGAAACATTTCTACCTTAGGAGCATTCTCTCTGCCTTTGTCATAACTGCTCGAGGACCAAAAACGATGCTTTATGCCATTACTCTAGTCTTCTGAATGGCTTTGGAGAAAGGATCGATGGGAGTAATTTTTCCCGAAAACAAAGGTAAAAATTATATCTTGAAGTTATCGTGCAGGAAACCTTTTAAGGTTACTTGCAGGATTAGGGGAAGGGTGGGAAATCCTTGAGGAATCTACCCCTTTCCTCTTATTTTCCCGAGTGGGAAAGAAGAAGAGTTCCAATATACTCGACCTAATAGGCACCTTCCAATTCTTTTGAGTGGAATTTTCATCAGTTTTATCTTCCGGTTAATTTTCTCTTCGATTGAATGGTATTTTCTTGTTTGTGTCTCATATAAGTTCCATTTCATCGAATAGTTTATCTGAAATGTTTAGTTCAGAAGTTTTCGATTCCTTTCGCTTTTAAACATTTAATATGTAAGGATATTATTATTTTACTGTTCGACCCAAGAATTAAGCTGCTAGAATACATTCTTTCTCCGAAGAAAGAAAATAAATTAATATATACCATTTTAGACTTTATTTATCTTTCTTATTTTTGTTTGGTTTAGATGCACCAGTTCGTTAAATTCTGAATGTAACGATTCTTATGTTATGCAATTTTTACCCGCATATTTGCTATGAATGGGTAGGGTTTCTTTATTTGGGATATCATAAAATTCATTTATTCCGATGAGCTTAATTTTCGCATCATGTTTTATGCCATTTACAAATATAATGCCTAACATCATCAATAGTACGCTAAAAATAGGGATATTTTTTTAATTAAAGCAATTTAACATAACTTTAACTTAACGCATGCTGTTGATTTAAAAATTATCAGAAATGAAAAACTATATTGGCCAGTTTAATAAAAAAGGAGTTTGACAAGGCCCATAGCCTAAGACCTGATTAAGTCCACCACAGAATCTAATGTGAAATTTCAAAAATTAGTTCCAGTGTTATTTTTGTGATCATCATTTTGAAAATATTAAACTTCAAATTAAGAAGTCTTCTTAAAATAACACAGATAATAGGATGCCATTCTAATATGGAAATCAAGCAATAAGTGAAAAATTTGACAAACAAACAGACAGCTAAAAGAAGCGAGAAATCAGAAAAAGTGTCTCCTGAAGCAGTTATTATTATATTAATGAAAGATAAAAGGAAAAAATTCAATTTATTCCATTTAATTAATTTAGAAAAATTAAAGAGTATTGATCAAGCTCGCCTACGAATGAAACACAATATTCGTTTAGCATAAAGAAATGAAATGAAATATATTTTGTTAAATGAATATTCCATGTAAGGGTTAATAACGGTTAGAAATAATCTCAACAGAGAATTAATTTTTTAAAAATTCTTTATTAGAACAAGATTAATAGAAATATAAGGGTATTATTCTTCCTTTGCCAATTATGTAAAAACCATTTATTGAAGCATGTTTTTCGAAATTCTCATCACTTACAATAGATTTATTTCGTGTGTTTTGCATTCGAGAACACGAGTTTCAAAGATATATAAATTCAGATAATAAGGTAAAGGAATTATTTTATTATCTTCACATGCTCCAAAAATAATTGGTTTTCCCGATTGTTTTATTTTTAAACTTTCTTCTGAAAAATCAGAAAAACCTTCCAGTTCATTTTTCAAACAACTTGTGCTTTCTCCATAGTTCATTTTTCTTCCTTGAGCATTCAACACTCTTTTTTTTCTCTTAGAAAAATTGTTCCTTTTCTCCCAGTTATTTTAAATTAATGAGTTTTCCCGCTAGCTGAATGAGAACTGCATTTTCCCGAGAAATGCAAATCTGAATGACGCAGTTTCTTTCTTGTTTCATTAATTGAACCTCACTTGGGAATTGCTTGATGTTTTAATAATATTAGATTCAGCAAGAAATTAAAAAAATCAGTTTCCTCCATTTATTTATTTTCTCCTTTTTCATTTTTTATATCATTGTAGTATGAAATATTGTCCATTAGTTTTCGTGTATTTACTTTTTCCATCTATTTATGAAAATTTTACAATCATTCTCTAATAAATATTATTTAATTAGCAAGAAAAAAATTTGAAATAAAAAAACCTTTTATGTGTGATTTTAATCCCTTTATTGTCTATCGAGCAATCTTGCAATCATGTAAATATATAATTTAACTTTTTAATTCATAACGAAAAATATAGCAAGACTGTTCATATAAGAAAGAGAGTATTGTTAAAAGTGTCGATTTTTGAACTATAAAGAGAAAAAAATAATTTTGAGATTAATTTTCATTAGTTATGCTCTCTATAAGTGGTTGCACTGTTACATTGCTGCTTATTTTCCAAGCCCACACTTACAAGATGTGGACTTTAATTGGATTATACCTAATAAAAGAAAAAGACAAGCTTTTTTATTATTTTGAACAAAAAGTAAGAAGGGGAAAAAATAGAAACAGAAAAATAGTTGTTCAGCTAAAATTTAATATCATTTTTTTTCTACAGATAGATTGCCACTAGTTGGAAAAGGGCGAACAGAAAACTTTAAATTCGGATATAATTACACAAAATTTATTTAGCAAATAAAGTTTGATAAAGAAAAAAATAGACAAATTTACATATACAGATACAAAATTAAAAACAAACACAAATTGCATATATATAATTTCGAAAATAATTTGACGTATAAATGACAGACAAGCAAATTTCGGCAACCCTTAATAAGATCTGATCCCAAAATAAATCTTTTGATAAAAAAGAAAAATAGGCTACTGTAATGCAAGTCTTGACTGTAAAAAGAGTCAAAGGATTCAAGCCATCTGAAAGTTTTGACAAATTTGTTTACCCTTTTCTAACGCATTTAAGTTATTTTAAATGATAAATTATTTACCAAAGAATTGCAGTTAATTAACAGCACATATCTGAATGCAAACTAGAGTTTTAAAGAATTACTTTAGAAAGATATATTATCTAATACTAACTTTTAAACTTTAAATAGTAAAAAATTGTGAATAACATGTAGCATGGAATGACCAAACAGGGGTTGTTCAAAGTGTTTTAAAAGCTTTTATTTGAGTAATGGTGACATTCTTATATTCAAGCATTAAAGCTTGGATCTGTATGAAGGGATCTGTGTGAAGGGATGGATCAATCTTATTTTTAAATCAATATTTGAAACTAGTTTTCGATGCCAAATACTTTATACAATCAAATGGGTACTTGTAGTGTAGAATGTAGGCTATTATTTTCGCTCAAATTCATAATGTAGGCTATTATTTTTGCACAAATTAATAACTGTATTCACTGGCGTCGCATTCACTTCAGTAGCACAAAGGTAAAATTACAGTAATCATGATGAGTCTTGAATTGGTAAGTGATGATTAAAAGATAGGATGTGATATTTTGTAACTGGTAAACTGACTGCATTCGCAGTTATTGAATGCAACTCATTTAAATATTTCAAATTCTATCGAGCCCCGATTACTTGAACTCCAGCTGTATGAATCTCCATTATTTAGACCGCTTTGAAATGAAAAAAAAAATCTTAAGCAAAAATATTTTCTAAGTAAAAACGAGTATAAAACTGTCTGATAGGTGTAAGCAATGATATTTCAATTCAATAAATTTATCCAGAAAAATCATTCAGAAAATTTATCCGGAAATTCTAGGCTATTAAAATCTAAAATTCATGATATATATATTATTTGCTAATATAAAATAGCACACTTTATTAAGCGCAGACAACACTGCACAATAGAAAAATTTACGAAGGATAAACAGACTAATTTCTCTAATTATTCTCAAACATTATCTCCATAAAACTATTTTCAAACAAATTGTCAGAAGATTGTTTAGTTTTATTTCGAATTAATTCCCTTTGGCAGGCAGCTGACTTCAAAGAGATACTGGTTATATTTAATTTCAGTTAAACCATTTACATATAACTTCATGTCCATGATTCCTTCAAATTTCTAACATTAAAGATGTGTTAATTTAATTGTCTTATATATGTTCTGTGCATTGTGTAAATGGATTTTTTATGGATACTAGTCCATAGGCATCATAGCGGTATTAAAAAATTAACTGAGCGGTTCATCTAAACTTTGTTATATTATGAATTCACTTTGTTATCTGTCTATTCAACAAATAATAAACAGAATTCTTTTACCTTAGTTTTGAACAGCGAAAAAGAACCACGCGATAAATATTTGATTAAACAACAGAAACGGTTTGAATTTCAGAACAACAGTGTAATATATTCTTAGAAATTACGCACAAAATTTTATTTAAAAAGTTGCCTTTATTCAGTAAATTTACATGCCTGTTAAATAAGTACCATATAAACGACATTTTTTTAAAAAAAATTTTGGAACGGTGTTTATGTTTGTGCAATCATCGCAAAAAAATGGCAACATTTAATTTAATTTTCAAATAATTAAAATTAAAAAAAAATCGCTCTGAAGTGCATATTTTTAATTTTCAAGGTTTATATTGTTACGAAATTCTCTTTACTGGATAGTGGAAGTGATATGGTGTGTAGAACGCTCAATAATCAGGCGGCAATAGAATAAAAACAACGGCGTTTATTTACACGAAGACACACAGGACAGCACAAAAGCGACAACTATATACAGCACAGAAGACGATTACCTTCACCCGAGACGTGTAGCATACAACAGCATACACAGCAGCATACAACCAGAATCTACTGCAGACAGTAGCGCACAGCTCAGTTCAGCACTAGCTTGACTCCGTCGCTTCCGATTCCTCCGTCTTCTACTTCTCCGACTCTGGCTCGGAATACTGACCTTGTCGACTCGACTCCGCTGCTCTCGAACTCGGACTACTCCGTCGTCTCGACTGCTGGCTTCGTCGTCTCCCCACTCGGACTTGACTCTCTGGCAGCCGCAGTCCCTTTTATAGGTCTCAGGAGGCGGGGCTAGAAGCCTCTCAACCAATCAGGAACGTTCGAGGCTTATCTCGGTTCCTACTAGACGGATCGGGAAAATTCTCGAAGTTTCGGGTATAATCTATTTTGGCGCCAAAGTCGCCAAATTTGTCGCCAAGTCGCCAAATGGTCGCCAAGTTTGTCGCCAAGCTCTGGGACCTCCGACGCGCTAGTCCCATTCAGATGACTGTAAAGCTTTCTTTCTATTGATGGAATAAACCACGCCGGGAAGCCGAACCGCAGGCCTGTAACAATATGGACTAAATTTGGTATCTGTAAGCCAAACAATCTGGCCTGTAGAGCACAAACACACACTCATCTTCATTATTTGCAGAGATTTAAGAAGCGGCCTATAGGCTGATGACATCTATTATTCGAATCATAGATGTCTATTGGAAATTCACTCAGAACATACAATATGCTAAAATTTCGTGACATAACTTTTCATATTCCTCAGAACATTTAAAGGTTACAAAATTGATTTCAATATGTAGAAATTAATTATATTAAATTCATAGTATTTTTTTTCGAATATTTCGTCAAACTTCTCTGTGTTTTTTCCTTATCTAAAGAAAAGAATTAAAATTACATTTTCCCAAGAAATGAATATTCTTATAAAATATTTTAAGAGAGTGGTGATTTTAGTTAAAATATGTTCAGAATTCTTAGTCAGAAAGAACACCAGGCATAAAATAAAATGATAAACAAATTAAGTTATCTTTTGTATCATACTTCTTCACCAATCATGTAAAGAATATTTATTTTAAAAGCTTATTTCAAATCCTATTATTTATAGCAGATTAAGGCCATGGACTTTTCAATAAAAGAAAAAAAAAGATTTGAAGATTGAAAAATAAATTATTAAATAAACTCAGTGAAATAAATTTAGTATCTTTTTCCATGCTCCAAGTTTTGCTGCTGTTCTTTTTCTCAATTTGTTACAAAAAAAAAATCATTTTTTAGAGATTTTTAAGTTGTTCCGTAATTCATTTTTCTTACTCTATTATTATTTGATGTTTTATTCAAGCATCCTTAAAAAGTACTTCGGAATTATAATTATAATTTTTGAAAATTTGGTTACACGACTATGTTACATGAAACTATGTCTTCTACATGAAAGTTCAAAGTTTGTTGTTCATAAATCAATATTCCAATCTAATATTAGATTAAAATTTGGCTATTTAGATAATTTTTAATTTGGATCTTTTTCAATGCTCTTGAATTCTTATTCTCATAATACTAATGCAGAATCTATATTTCCAAGTGAAAATTAAAAACTGAAAGATATTGCCTTTATTTCAGGATTGTTTTTATTATTTAACCGCTTTAAGGACAAAATTAATTGTTTTTTATTACATACAAATATAGAACTAATTAACTAAGTTCATGTTCCCTAAGTAGTTAAATCGGTCTTTACATTGTGTCCTCAGTGATTTTACTGCATAATTAAAACCAATAATTCATTTAAGAATTTAATTCTTTTGTAATATTTCCAGTAAGAAAAAGCAATCCAAAATTTCTTATTTTATTAAACCTGTGACATTGAATGAAAACTGTACTGTTTGTTTTGAAATTTTTGTACAATCTATGTGCATTCATAGTGTCATACACAGTCCGATTACTAAAAATATTTGCTCATTTGGTAAAATAATTTTTCATTAACTGTTAAATATTTTAATTATAATTCCTGTTTTATTTTTAAAATTACTGGATGTTTACATATTACATATTTAATAGTAGTTAGAAATTCTAAATATCCTGGATAATTCTTAAATGCTATTTTAATTTCAAAATTATCTTTTGAATTTAGTCAGAATTAGATTTAACTGGTTATTTTTATAACTAGTTATACCTTTTATTGTATACTTCGAATTTTTTGTGACCTCATCATCTTCGAATTAGCCAAGTTCTGGAGTATATTTTTGTAAATGTTTCCACTCCATTCTATGGGATAAAATACACCATTTTTAAAGCCTTCTTAGAAGAATTTACTACCACTTAATAGAGACATTTATAAATTTGCAATATACTCCATATTCCTCCTGATACTCCTCGATATGTAATGTAGAAACAGTAATAATACTTTTTTTAGAACACCTTTAACAGCTTTGAGACATCTTCTGTCCTATTTTCCGTTGAGAACGATTTTCTCTCAAGAAAATCAAAAGAAATGACATGTAGGTATCATGGGAACATCTTCAGAACACCAATATATTTAAAGGATGGACATACAATTGGAGATTACAGCGAAAAAAACAATTCTAAGAAATTATTGAGGAACTACTTCACACTATTTCTTTTCACTGAACTTTTCATCAATCTTAACTTCCTGTTGATTCCCTTTGGAATTTTGTTTTTCACCTCTTCGGTTCCATTGGCTTTGGTTGTATTTCATTTTATTACAGAACTTAATTTCTAGGCTTTAGTTTTAGCTCAATGATTAAAAAATAATTACACCCGTCATTTCGTTAAATTTCAAATAAATATATACACACACACAAACACACACACACACACACACACACACACACACACACACACACACACACACACACACACACATATATATATATATGTCGAATAAGCGCATATCAGTTATATTTAATTAATTCGTGTTATTTAAAATAAAAATACTAGGGCTTTAAAGTCTCTGATAATAACTATCTTACAGTATAGCATCTCGAATCCAACAAGATTGTTGAATGAATTATTTTTCATAGAAATTCAGCTTCATAAGCATTAAACATTTGTTGGACAAAAATCTCAAGAAAATGATCAAGAAATGATAAAATTTGTTTTTTTAAAACAAATTTTTATTATTGAACTAAAAAATGTAGAAATTGTTTTTTCAAATGTATGATATCAAAACAAAATACCTCAGAAGCTCGAAATATTACAATTAAATTCTGTCAAAATATAGTATATTATAAAAACAAAAATTCCTGAATATTTATTAAAAACTAGAATATATTAAAAAAGAGACTAAATTTCAATTTTTTTAAGAATAATTCTATCAGTGTCGCATACTTCTATGATTTTCTTTTAAATATCGTGTTTTTTGCACGATAGTTAAATTTAAACTTTTAATTTTTTAAACCATATTTTTGGAATTTTTTTAAATTTTTTTATAATTTTTGTATTATTTTTTAAGTATATACTTTATAAATTATCAAAATCCATGCAAATATTCACATTTTCTGCTTTTGCCTAAACTGATGGAGAGCTGTTAATTTCTTTTTTCAGTTTGGCAACATTATTTCCCCGCGCCTTTTCTATTCTCTTGCAATTTGTTCGATTTTATCATTGGATTGTAGATATATTTATTCAAAAATATTTTTTAGTTACTAATTTCTAACATTTTTCACCAGCTTTCTTGTTAATCAATGGTAAAGAATAAAAAAAAAAATTTAAGATCTAAGTTTCATTTTCAACTAAAACTACTTCGACATATTCAATATTCATTTTTTATTCTTAAATTATTTTTTAATGTTATTTCATGTATATATTGTGTTTTTGTTAATTATTCATGATTCATTTTGCATAGTTTTCTGTTAGTTTATAAAATCGTTTGCTTTTAATATTTTAAAGTTAATTTTGTGAAGACTTAAATTTTATTAACAATATATAAATTAAAAACACTATTCAAATTATATATGTTAAAGTAAGCATTTTGATAAGAATAGCAATAGTATTTGTGAACTTTCTTAAGGAATTGATAACATACAGTAACATCTTTCTTGGTTTGCATTAAAAATTTTTTTCTTCTTTTCAATCATTTTACTTTTACATTCTATTAATTACTTTTCATGGTTCTTAGCACTTATAATCTATACCGGATTTATCAAGATTTAAGGAAGTTTTTTTCCATACAGCATGGTTTTTGAATTTTACATACTTTTATGGCACAGTTTTATTTGATAGGTTTATAAGTCTGTATTGATGCATGTAAAATTTTGTTATTCGTTTTCCACTTCCTTCTTTATATATTAGACTTTTGAAACTCTTTACTCTTGTGTATTTTAAATAACTATCTTGGTATTTCAGAATTTAATTGCCAATTAATATACTGAATTAATTAAATTTCTAATCCCCACTACTGGCGTTACTGAGTAAGGAATTGTAAAACAAATCGATTTTAAGCTTCCATACAATTTATCTAATGTATTAAAAGCAACAACTAAATTAAAAAATCCTACTTTTTTGGATAATAATAAAAGTATTTTCCAATATTTTAAAATTTTTATAACTTATTTTTAAAATATTTCATATTTCTGAAGATGTAATTTTGTAATCGACTTTTCGCTCTTATTTGCTGATACTTCAAAGCTCAAAAATTTTGTTCAGATTTTTTTTTTTGTTCTATTTGAGGACATTATATATAACATTTTTATAGTATTTTAGTTTTAAAAAGTTTAAAAAATGTTTAATTTATGAAAGTTTTTTTTTGTAATAAAACTTTTATAGTATTTCTAACAAAAAAAACTATGAAATATGGTAAATCAGTGTTATTTGGGCACTGGGAAGTTACTTGAACGAAAAGAGATGAAAAGATTAAAATCACTCCTAGCACTGGCTTAGTGAAGTAATAAACGTAAACTTTAGTTTGTCAAGTCAGTTTTTAAAGACCAATTTATGTAAGTTTTTTCATATCAGATATATATATTCATTGTTTTTTGAAGAATATTCAGAATAAAATATTTAATAATGTTGTCTTATTTAAACCCAACAGACGTTTATACTGCATTAATATAAGGGAATACATCATATGTTCAAGTAAACCAATCTAAGAGATAATTGAATCCAATAGATATTATTTTTATATATTATTAAATACAAAAATATTATAATAACAAACGTGAAGTGAAAGTACAATTATTCAAAATTAAAGAAAAATAGTATATCAGAATATTCATATTAATTTAAAAGGAAATATATCTGAAACCTAGAAAAAGTGGATTCAAGTAAACCTGATTCGCATTATATTAAATGACTTAATATAAAATAACAAACATAATTATTAATAAATACTTTTTGTTAATACATAAAATATAGGAAACAATTTTTTATTTAAAATTTTGTCATCTAAGCAGTGTATAAAAAATGAAAAGCATACAAAGTAATCATTACCAAAAGAAAGAAAATTCTTATACATTTAATTAAAATTAAAACCATTATTTCCATTTTACTTTCGAATTTACTTTAACTCAGCTTTAGTTTCCTTTTTGCTGAGTCTCAAACTTTTACGATTTTTTACTATTTTTAATTTAGAAAATGGTAATATTGTATCAGGGACTCTTATTTTGCTTTTCTAAATTATGTCTGGAACAATCTTCTTAGGTCTAAAACATATTAGTTTATTTTTAATCCTATTTATCATTTCTTATTATGTCCGATTGTTTTTTCCTTTTCTCCCTTCCCCCCTCCCCCCACGCACACACTAATATGTTTTAGTGACATGTCATGCTCTTCTAAAAAGAAATAAAGGTTCGACAAAAACAGACTTTATCATTTTAGCTCGTAAGAAAGGAATAAAAATGAAAACTGTTTAACTTTTCCGATTTACACAGCAGATTGATTCCTTAAAGAAATCACGCAGTTTGCATCATCTTTGGCTGTAACCGAGATGACTCGCCAAATAAATGCCCAGCTCTGTTGCGAAAGGCATTTCTCAAAGGGTGAAAGGCAAACAATTGGTTTACTTTTATAAAAGCAAAATTTGTTTAACTTTTAATTTAAAAAATATCAGTATATTATGTTCATTCTTTTACATTTTAAAAGCATGAAAAGAGCAGAGTTTTATATTGCATATGCTTATTGAAGTTTGAAATTATTCAACACAATTCGAACTATAAAACTCAAACTATTAAAATAGATAAGAAGTGAAAATGCATTCCAAAATTACATCGGAAATCATGCCTAGTAATTTCAAGTCAGTGAAGTCAAGAGCGCTAATATCTGTGTTCAATTGACTGCAGTATTAGTATTTGAAAGATAGAAATGCATTAGTAATTTCTGCTTGCATCAGTGCTGCTGAAAATGCAGAAATTACGAATGCTGATTTGACTCTGGCATTTCCATTCACGCGACAAGTGTATTTTCGAGGGATATTACTGCATCATCGCTATGAAAAATGCATAAATCATAATGTCCTACAAACTTTCATAACTTGTTTTAAATTTTAATGTATGCACTTGCTGTTTAAGAATAAAGCATTGCAAAATATAGAATTTTTCATCACTTATTAACATAACATTTCGTCATAGTTGTGTCATGCAACAACTTGTGAATTTTTATCTGATACATTTATAGTAATTTTAAATCTCTTTACTTAACATTTCAGATATAAACTATTATCAATGCGGGGAATTATTAAATAATAAAATTGCTGCTGTTAAAAAAATTTGAAAATGATAAGAAACTAAATATAAAAATAACCACTTGAGTGTATACAACATATATATATATATATATATATGTAATGATATTTTAAACTCTAATTTCAATTTAATCAATTTTCAAGATTTTATCTTAATTTAGGCCATAGTAACTTTATTCTAAAATATTCTCTTATTTCTTGATCCAATTCCACTGTATCTACTTAATTAATTCAAGAGAAGCTTTATAAAATTGCTGAATTGACTAAACGCCGATACTTTCACACGGTCGGCGTGAAGGGGTAAAAAACTGTCCAGTAAGCACATTCTTTTTTAAAGATCCCTGTGTTTCCTTTACATGTGATTGACATGCGTCAGAAATCCCTATCAGAATCTTATTAATATATTAGCACTATGAAAAAATATTTTCCCTATCCATATCTCATGTTATATAAAAGGAGGGATAATTTATTTCTCGCTTCTTCCCCACTTCTGTTTTTGCAACGCGCTGTAGCGGACGCACAATGGCCGCGTCTTTGCTTGTAAATAATAATGCTTTCCCGATGGATTAAAAAGAACTTAAAAATGTAAAAAGTCTCTTCACTGTCTGTAAACTGCATCCTGCTATCCTGCTTCACATAAAATAATGTTATATATATATATATATATATATATATATATAATATTAAAAAAGGCACATTTTGGAATGGAAAACTTAGGCCGCTTAATTTTACCTTTTACATATTATTAGTTCATATCGGTTGCAGAACTACATCGACCTCTGAA
>JAPMOR010062157.1:7051-29100 GCA_026543865.1 Argiope aurantia | reverse complement strand
TATATTTTAATTCAAAGGAGCGTTTTCAATACTCATTAGTGGATTTTCTTTTCTTTTTACGGATTTTATTGCAGTTAGCCTATCTCAATTAACAGGTATTATAAAGTAAGCAGGGCTTCCTGAAATACTGAAAACGTTGTCATGTTCTGAAGTTCGTAATACTTGAATGATATAATTGCTGATTCTGATGAAAAAAAGATTGTTTTTCACAGGAGCTGCAGAGAATATTCCTTCCTTTTGATTGCATCTTATAATACCATAAAAAATTTCAGGAACTTTATGAAATAAATGCGATCGCAAGCATCATCAGTATGCCAGCGTAACGTAAAGTTCCTCTTTATGGAATTCTTGATTAAATATTTTGGAAAGAGATGGTCATAGCGGAGAGGATACCTTCAGTTTCTGATACATTTACCTCATCTCACTTTGAAGGATTTTCTGTTGAGGATACCTAAAAAAATATAGAATAATAGAAATAAATCAAAATTAGATTAAACTGACGAAATGACAAAAGGACTGAAAGATGTTCTAGAACAGCAAATTCTATGATTACGAGCATTTATAATCCTATCGATTGAACTTAGCAGTAGTTCCGTGGCAATTATTGGCAAGAGTTTGGACACTTTAGATAACTAACAAGATTCTACAATTGTTTTACCATCTGATTTATCAAAATTTGATAATTATCAAGGTGCTTATACACTTTTTGAGGTACACGTTATGTTTGTACCCACCTTAATTTTGAAAGAATTTTTTGCATTACATTAACATACCGGGTGTTTCAAAAATGACCGGCAAAAACTAAACGGGCAGCGATAGAAATACACCGCTTATTGCAATATGCTTGGGACAACAGTAAATTTTCAGGCAGACAAACTTGCACAATTAGTTACAATTTACAACAACAGATGGCGCTGCAGGCTGTGTGAAATCTATGGAAGAGAACACAGTGTCTGAAGTTCGTCATTCTGTAAGTCGTCTCTCTGCTGTAAGCGTGTGCTGTTCACAGATTGCAAGTTTGCTGTGAAAAAATGTTTATTATAGATCAGAGAATTTTTCTGGTGTTGGAATTCCACAGCGTAGAACACAGTGTTGTTGCAACAAGACGAAGTTTTCAACGAAAGTTTAATGTAACCAAACGTCCGAAAAGCGATACAATAAAGGATCTGTTTGAAATATTTCAACGGACTGGGAACGCGAAGGATGAATGTGCTAGAAAGGCAGAGCGACCGCGTACGGCAACCACAGAGGGCAATGCTCAGTTTGTCCAACAGCGGCCTCGTGTTTCCATTCGCCCTGTTGCAGCTGCGGTCCAAATAAAGCCAACGTCCACGCATCGTTTCATGCGCCAGAGTTTACATCTCTATCCATACAAAATTCAAATTCGGCAACCCCTCAGCTCTGCTTAAAAGAATGCACGAGAGACATTCTCTAACGATATGGTGCAAAGGATTGTTGGCGGCGATATCCATGCGGGCAGCATTTGGTTTACTGACGAAGCTTATTTTTACCTGGACGGCTTCGTCAATAAACAGAACTGGCGCATATGGGGATCCGGAAACCCCCTTGTTGCAGTCCCTCAAGCCCAATTGTTCAGGAAATGCAAGCCATTCTGCTCCACCAACCTTCTATCAAGTTAGGATGGGTGAAAGCACATGTAGGCCACAACGGAAACGAGGCTACAGATTCCCTAGCCAAACAGGCCATTTCTGCAGGTACGCCCGTTCAATACCCAGCTCCTAGAAGCCATCTGAAAAGTATTGTAAATGAATTGAGCCTACAGCGATGGCAAGAAGAATGGGACAATGGCTCAACTGGCAGAAACACCCATCAAATCATCTCAAAAGTGTCCTTTAACCCATCATCTTGGAATAGGCTTGACATTATCTTTGCAACTGGCCATGGCCCTTTCCCTTCATATTTCAAGAGATTCAGTATTAACAGATCGGATCAATGTGGCTACGTCGAAGTAGGCGATCCCCTTCATTATGCCACTAGCTGCCCTCTCACCACATCTTATCATCTCAAGAAACTCACCCATGACCTAGAAAATATCTGGTGGACCAACGTCATGAGAAAAAGATGTCCAAGGTTAAAATTAGAAATCTTGTGCGGTTCCTACAAGAGAACGAGGAATTGATTTCTCCAGACCCAAGCCCAGTATAAATTTTCGTTTCATTTCTCAACCAAGCTCTTCTCCAGAATATATTAACTTCAATAGATTTCATCTACTCATGCTCCGCACATAAAACCTCTTTCATCATTATAATATTGTATATAGTTACTTTTTATGTGTATTGGTGATATTTTATGTCTTTTTATGTGTATTTCTTTTATCTTAATAAATACTTCCACGTATATCCTTTCAAACGTCAGGGAATCCTAGAGATTCCAAGTTCAGGGATATTCTGTGGCGAAAGAAAGAAAGAAAGTCCCATCGTCCCTGCATCCGAAGTAATGGTTTGAGCCGCCATTTCTTCCAAAGGACTCATTGGCCCATTTTTCAGATCCGCAATGATTACTGCACCACGCTATCTGGACATTCTTCATGAATTTGTGTCGGTATAAAATGCCTTAAGGACACTTCGAACACCTCGTGGTTCATGCAAGATGGTGCCCGGCCACATCGCACGTCCGACGTCTTTAATTTCCTGAACGAACATTTCGATGATCGTGTGATTGTTTTGGACTATTCCACACATACAGGAAGTGACGTGGATTGCCTCCCTATTCGCCAGACATGAACCCCTGTGTCTTCTTTCTGTGGGGACACTTGAAAGAACAGGTGAACCGACACAATCCAGAAACAATTGAACTACTGGAACAATACATCTGTTCTGCATGTGAGCCATCCCGCCTGAGACGTTTACACGGGTTTCTGCTCATTTCGTTCTGAGACTACGCCATGTTATTGCTGGGCATGGTGAATATTTGGTAAATATTGTAGTTTAGATTTTTTCCAGACTGCAGCGCCATCTGTTGTTGAAAATTGTAACTAATTTCGCAAGTTTGTCTGCCTGAAAATTTACTGTTGTCCCAAGCATATTGCAACAAACGGTGTATTTCTATCGCTGCTTGTTTAGCTTTTATTAATTTTTCAAATATACCGATCATTTTTGAAACACCCTGTATTTAATAATAAATATCCATGCATTCTTAAATTTGTAATGTAATGTTGATTGAGTTTATCATCTTGAGAGCAGGTTATAATAGTTCCCGTAAATATTCTGGGCGGATCACTGCCTCAGCTCGGGCAAAATAGTATATAAAATTTTAATGTGGGTAAATGTAAAAAAAAATATATCTGTTTTACAAAAAAAAAAAATTTAATTTTCCATAAATATTTATTAGCTTATCACTGCTTTAGATTTGGCAAAATAATAAATAGATTAAATAGTGTTGTTTGTAAATATACGAGAAAAATCAGTTTTGTGGAAAAACTGAATTACTAATACTAATTCTTCAAAAAAAAATTAATTTTTTTAAAATATGTCTCATAAAATTTGCAATAATTGTAAATATTTATTTCCCTAAATATTATTAAATTATTGCCTTCCTTGATTTATGACACAGAGTATATCACACTATATAGTTTTTAACAATAGATTCTATTTTTTTTACAAAGATACCAATTATACGCCATTTTCATAGAAATATAGGCATTTTAATAAAAATTGGCATTCATTAGGCTAGTTGTTTCACATAATTTGAAGTTTTATGAGCCCATGCAAGGTATACAAGTTTGGTATTAAAATGATCATGAAACTCGACTTAATACTACATATGGATAATACAATAAAATGAACACAAGACAATAATTTTTATTCGACTGATTGAAAGAATAATCTATCATAGAAAATTGAAACATTTTTTAACTTATTGAGCTGCGTGTACTATTATTTCGAAGAAAAAAAAAACTTTTTTATACATTTTTGGGTTAAATTTAAATATATATATATATATACTCTATTAAGTAACTTTCAAAGAAAATTAATCATTTTAACAGATTGAAAATTCATAAAGGAAATCAGACACTTATGAAGCATGTCAAAACCCCTTACAAAAAATGTAATTAAATTAGGAAGCAATGATAGTAAATAGTACAAAGATTAAAAGTAATAATACCATGCACTTATTACAACTTCCATTTTCATCAAAAACAGAATATTTCACAAACGCTCCTTGTTTTTCCTTCTTTTAGTACATGCGTTTTGATAAACATAGTATAGTATACCATTAGAAATTGTTTTTATACGCATATCATATTATATAAGTTATTACAAAAAGTTAAATTTAATAATTACTTGTTTAATTTCAAACTATGAATTTATCTATTTGTTTATCTATTTGTCTTTACTCACGTTACTAAATTAAGAATTACATTATTAAGATGTATACAATATTATGAACTCAAGGAGTTTTGAACTAGAAGAATTTCAAAAACAAATTATACATATAAGGTTGCCTATAAAATAAAATAAACACATTTCAGGTATTTACATTATAAGAAAAAGGCTTTTTTATTTTACTGGAAAAATAATTTGCTATCACTCAAACATTGTTGAAAGATTGTTCCAAGAACCCTTAATCTTGTTGCTCAAACATTGCCAATAAAATGCTTAGAATGTAACATCAAAATTCCAGAAATGTATCCTTGAAGACGTTAAAAGCTCTCTCTATTTTTCCAGAATTATCTTTTCCAAAGCAAAAACTTCTTCATTATCCAGAAAGCTCGTAGCGCAGCGGAACCTTTTCTTCACTGAATCTACAAAGTACAATCTAAAAGCTTCTCTCGAGATTAATGTAGGTAATAGACGTCTCGGAATTTTCCTAAACGAGAATTAAAGAGAAGAAATCTTTTGCTTCAGTAATTGGATTAAACTCTTCATTTTAATAGCCCTTTCTGTTGTGCAGGAAAATGTTTGCTTAGCCCAATTTTTTTTTCTACCTTTGCTGCTTCCTCTACTCTGCATGCAGTATTTGCTGAGCTGACTTGGCCTATAAATATCCGAACTTGGAAATGTGCATTCATTTTGGAGAATTCTGTGGATTAGAATCCGGTGAATAGTTTATTTTAATTTCTAGATACATTAGGTCTATTTGCATTAAAATGAAAATTTCTATTCAATAGATAGTTTGAAAAGAAACATTTTACATTCTATTAAAGCATGAAATTCTCTGTCTGACAAAAGCTTATTATTATAGAAGTAATAATCAAAGAAACGACATCTATACTTATAAATAAAGATCAATAAGGTGTGTGCGCGTGTGTTGGCGCTCTACAGGCCAGGTTATTTGACCTACAGCTACCAAATTTGTTACATGTATACCTTAGAGGTCGGGAATGTGCACCTGGGGATCCCTTTTTTTGAATTTTTAATTAATAATTAAAATTCTAACTTTCCCGTCAAAAAATCTTCCATTTTCTCCACCGCCAAATGAGTAAGGCTTCAGTTTTTTTCCCCAACAGTAATGAGGCTAGGGTTAACATTTTTCGGCCGATTATTTCAAACGATTCTATTTATTTTCTTAATGTTTTATGCATTTAAAATTAAACATTGTTAATTAATCCATCTTTCAGGTTCATTCTGAAGTACTTTTGAATTAAAATAACACAGAATAAAGGAAATTAAAAATGTCTACTCTGCATAGCGTTACCCCAACTGGAGTAGAAAAATTCACGGAATTGCGTTACCGTAACTGGCGTTGAAAATTCACGCATGCACATTGTGTTCTGATTGTTGACAATATTACCAACGGATGATTCTTGATTTAAATTATTTTTAGGTTAGTTGCATGCTTTTGTAATTAAATTGTATTTATGTTAGTTATATATATTTTTTGTATATGCTTATAGTTTTAAGTACAACGTTTTTTAAGTAGTTTTTTAAACCTGTTTTCGACCGATTATTTTAAACGATTCATTTTATTTTCTTAGTGTTTGATGCATTTAAAATTAAACATTGTTAATTAATCGATCTGTTCATAATGAATCTGAGAAAATTTTATTGTCAAATTCTTGAGATATTACATAAATTAAGAAAGATATTCTTTTGTGCCCATAAAGTTTAAATGCTCAGTGACTCTGTTATCAGTAATCATATTATAAAAAAAATGCTTTGTTTCAGTAAAAAATATTATTATATTAATTGCAGATTCATTCTTTACACTTTAATTTAAAGCATAAATTCTACGGGAGCTAACAGAAAATTAGAGAGATACATATTACGTTATGACTGAAGGCTTATATAATATTATGAGTGAATTATATGACTATCAAAATTTGAAGTTTTAAAATATTTTGATGAAGAATCTATAAAAGTAGGAATTGCGTAAAATATTTAATTATTAAAATTCAAACCAACATTAAGATTGGCGAACCATCTGGTCGCCAAAGGCGGCTAGTAACACAATAAGAAATAGCCCCATGCAATTGTTAAAAGATTTTTTCCCAATTTCTGCCTCCTTAATCCATATTTTATTATCGTCATTATTTTAAACTTTAAACTGGCTACTCGGATCCGCCAGAAGTCGCACGGAAAAATCTGAATGACCGGACCACCGAAACAGCAACACTGGCAGGAACTGAGGTTGAGTCCTAAGGACCATCACCGGCCACGGTACAACCATTCCCTTGGGAAATACGTCCCCTCGTTGATGGGAGGAACCAGATCCCCACCTTTTTACATACCCACCAGAGTGGTGAGAACCAAACACCATGCCGGAAGCTTCTCATCCTCAATTATGAGGTGCCCCCCCGGGGAGTTATTTTCGCATTAAAATAAATACAATTTGGTAATTAATTTATTTATGCCATTTAATTAAGTATATCATATAATTTATTAAATTATTTCATGTTATTTATTTTAATCTGATTTCATTTTAATTTTAAATCACAAGGACTACACTGATTTTACTGTACCAAACAAATGTCCTTTCTATTATATTTTACATCTGTGGCGGAATGATATGCGCGAGGATAGAATCTGGGACCTTGTGGTTCGCAACTCAGTAACATGACCACGATACAAAAGCAATTGCTCCGATAGCATAGCTGTTAACTGGTTTATAAGCTTTAACCACACATCTCTTTGAGAGCTTAATTTTTATCTTCTGGATGTTTTAATGCATAAATTATATATCATTATATCATATCATCATTTATTTCTAATGATATAAGTAAATTATTGTATTAAAAATTATTTGGAACAATATTTTTTTGTTTACTTTCTCGTATGCGAAATATATTTAGAGGAAGTATTGTAATCATCAAAAATTTCAACGTCGAGATTTCGATGAATCTCTACGTTTGAGGTCTCTTTGAGCCTGTAAATGAGAAATTTTGTCCATATATCTGTTTGTCTGTGAGTATGAAACTAAAAATTGATTTTAGTTAGACGTATAAAATTTGGTATGTAGTCATAACATGGAGCTAGTTGGTCTTTATGAAATTTTGACCTGACCGAATACAACTAAATACAATAACCAGAAAGCTGTGTAAATTAAATTTGGTATACACTTTTCGTATCTAAAATGCAGTTTCCTATCAAATTTTAAATGAAATCCGTCAAAGAGTTGCCCGCCTGTACTCTCTCATGTATACAAGTATATCTCAAGACCCAAAAAAGTAAAATTTTGTATGTGGTTTTGATACCAAAATGGTAATTGTGCCAAATTCTAGTTTCCATAGGGCGATAAAGGTGTATCCAAAATGGACACTCGATTTTCATTATTATAGTAAGAAGCACAAAACTCCCATGCACCTGAGAATTTGGGACGTTCATAGCCTTGTACAAGATCAACATTTTTTTGATAGGTGGAGAGAGATAACAACTTTATCAAAGATTATGCGAGACAATTTCCATGAAACTACTCTGTCTGGTTTATTTATATTTTTGTAAACTATTTATTTTTTCGTTCATGGAATGTAAAACTATAAGCTATATAAATATTTGCTTTCAGTTATTGTGTTACATATAATTAAATTAATTTTCAAATATTGAGTTAATCTCTTCTATCTGTAAACAATACATGACAAAAATCTCTAATTCTAGGCAGATAATCCAAATATTGTAGGTAGGGACACTGATTATAACATTGAAATTTTATAAATGCATTCGTGTAAATATAATACGAATTACCACTATTTTAAATGGTTTATGTACATATTAATTTTTTATGTATTAACTAATTTATTTTGGATAATTTTATTTTATTTACTAATAGATTTAATTTAATTGCATCAGATTAAATTATTTTTATTCGCATTGTCCTAATTACGCAAGCAAAAACGCTTTGTATGTTAATATAATTTTATACGATTTTGATGAATTGTAAATTTTATTATTAGGGGTTTGAAATTAATTGTATAGTAAATGCTCAGAAAATAAGTTCTTCTATCTTTTAAAGATGTATTGAAATAAAATCCAAACATCTTTCTTCGATAAAACTCTAAGATACAGCCCAAAATGTTTTCTTTTCAAGATGATTGCAGGTAATAAATGTTTCGAAAATTTTCTGAATCCGAATTGAAAAAGAGAAAATATTTTATCCAATTAATAAAGTAGAATCTTTCATTTAAATTGCATCTCACTCGTTTTTCTTTTCGACAATTCTCTTCTCCTTAGCTTTAAGAATTAGTAGAATAGTATTCATTCGACTAATATTTAGACTTTTATTCATTTCGGAGATCCCATAAGCAGGAATTTTAATTAGTATCTACGTTTGTTGTTTTCAATAGTGACTATTTATTTCATTCTCCGAAATACACCGTCTCTTTGAAATCCCCCTATTGAAGCGTTTATGGAACTGGAGGTACCATTAATGGATTTTAAAACCTTTTTAAATACAATACACTTTTTTTCGAAATTTTAATTCATCTTAAAGTAGAATTTTAGTACATTCCCTTATTTAATATTAGTAACCTTAGGAAACCAATTAGTGGTCCTAGATTAATGGTTCCAAAAATTATAATAAATTATTTTGTACATCTGGTCTTATAGATTTTCTCTTCAAATTATTTTTAAACTCCAAATTTTGATAGGCATATAGTTATATTATTTTAGAAACCTTACACGATTCTATTTATTGTGCTGTGCATTTTCCCAATTTTCTATCTATGTCTTTATTCATCAAAATACATGTCAGAAAAGACCAGACGTGTTTTTAAACGACGCACTTCCAAAATTTTTAACTGTTGCTCGATTCAAAAATTATAACTGTACTGTAATTTACTGTCATTACAACAAAATTTAAAATTTACTAAACACGGAAAAATAAGCCGAATCTTCATATCTTGATATGAACAATGAGAAAAGGCCAAAATGAAATATTCGTTGCAGCAATGAAATTGGTTTGAGTTTTACTTCAATAATAAAATACATTGCTGTAAAATATCTTAAAATATTTTTAAAAACCGATATAAATAGAAAAACACTATACTAAATATATTATAACAAAAAAAATATTTCTGTTATAATATTTTTGGAAGCTATCACTGAGAAACTTCAAAATTTCACTTAATTTTATTTTAATAAAATTCTGATTAAAATTTCAAAAAAAAATCACCCTGAGTTTAATTTTCTCTTGTCCCAAAGTATATATGCCCCAAAGTAAGTAGCTGTTGGTCAAAATGGTCTAGCCTGTAGAGTACCAACACACTTACTTTCATCTTTATTATTAGTAAAGATAGAGATTATAAATCTTCATATTCCTTTACTGTTATTTGATCTGCATGCGGAAGAAATTTTTAATTGGAAATCTGAAAGCCGAAGAAAAAAATTGAATCTTCTATATGTCAGAGCAAAACATTTCTATAGTTTAATATATATAAAATTAATTATATATATGAATATAGTAAATATGAATTCATTTATTGGGAAAACAGTAATTATGATATAACTTATTTATCCAGATTTTTAGCATTTATAAATATTAAATAGGATTTTTGAAAATTTTTAATTTTCAATAATTGATTTAGTTTCATTTTTTATGGAATCATCCTTCTTATTAGCGGTTTAGAAAAAAAAATTAATTTTAATCTTTTCAGTACTTATTTACGTAACATACCAAGATTTCTGTTACATTCCTAATTAATTTGTTTTTTATTCATTCATCTTTAAAACTTTTTATGCAGAAGAAAAAAATGAATGTAGGAAGAAAATATTTTTACACATTATTTGCAATTATTATTTTAATTTTGGTTTCTCATGGGATAATTATAAATGTACGAACACGATTTTCGGGGGAAATCAGTAAATAGTTATGAATCTGTTCTAAACGGTTGGTTTCAATAAATATAAGAAAATATTCTTTTTAACACATTTTTATTAACACTCTTGCTTTCTCGTCAGTTCAATAAAAAAAATTTGTTTTAGGGTAAAATTTATTAGGAAATCAGTTTAAAATCGATTGTAAAATTCCACACTTACAAAAATAAAAAGTAGAAAATGATTATTTGAATAAAAATAATTAATATAGCACGTTTTTAAAACTTATTAAAAAGCATAAAATAATTTCTTTAAATAAATGAATAATGAATTTTTATAATTTTCAATCACAAATTTGGGAACAAATCGCATGCGGGTTTAGGATTCCGCATGCGGATATAAATCTATATCGGTTATTGAGAAATTGTTTTATACTTTTTATTCCGTTTTTAAAATGTGGTATATTAAAAATGTTTCATTTATCTAATTTAATACATCATTTAGAATTACTGTCTTTGCCTGAGCTTGAATTAAACATTGATTTTTTTTTCATTGAGAAATTCTAAATCAAGAAATTTAAATTATTCCATAAATCACATTTTTTTTCAATGTGAGCACTATTTTTTCATGCTCAAAATATTATTTCAAGAATTCGTAAATGCTGTTTCAATTCTTAAAAACTTGCGGTTTTACAAATGGGTGAATCCCGCATATATATTTTGAGACATATATAGTAAAATCTGAATTAATTCAACCCGTGTTAATCGAAATACCTCTGAAATCCCAAAATAAGTACTGAACTAGAAGGGGAATTTCCTGATGCAAAGATACGAAGCAGTGAGAGGTGCATGAGTATATTGTTGAGGCTGATTTGAAATGAATAAATCACCATAAAGTTGTAGAAATAGTTCTGCCATCCAACGCTGACTGAACAGCCAGACGGTAGAGCACCAGCTAGATAGCTTACTATAATTTCAGTGTATTAAAAAGTAAGCCTAAGAAAAAGGAAACTTTAACAAACTTCCACTATAGTATTTATACTTCAATAACCCACTATAGTATTTAGACTGGTGTGCAAAACTTAAGCAATAGGTATGCTTTTTGCCATAACTTCACGAGAAATCATCTGAGAGACTTGAAATTCAGAAATGAGATACAGAATTTTGTTCTGAAAGAATGACGAAAGCATAGTTACGCAGAAATGAATACAATGCATATAGTATGGAATCAAACAAAAAAAGGCTTTATCGAACTCATAGTATCGTTACACATGATTGTCTGTCCAAGAGGAAGAACAGCAAGCAGATGTTCCTCAGTATGGGATATGTCTTCCCCTTACTGCAATGGTTGCTTCGCACCGTCTCCCCATACTTAGCACCAGATTGTCCAACAGTTCTTGAGGTAAGAGTGCCCATTCCTCAATCAGCATCTGTTTAAGTTGTCGGGTGTTCCCAGGAGGATGTAATCGTGCCGCAGTGCGTCTCCCCAAAGCATCCCACACATGTTCTATCGGATTTAAATCAGAGGAGCACGCCGGCCAATCCATTCGAGTGATATCTTCACTTTCCAGGAGCTCCTCAACAGCATGAGTCCTGTGTGGCCGTGCATTGTCATCCATAAAAGCGAAATCTGATCCAATGGCACCTCGGAACAGACGCACATGGGGAAGGATCACCTCCTGACAATAGCGATCTCCAGTTACAGAACCTCTGTCGAAAACGTGGAGCTCAGTCCGCCCGTTCATCATAATGCCTCCCCAGACGATAACTCCAGGACTACCGAAACGGTCTCTTTCCGTGATGTTACAAGCGATTCCCAACGCCAGTTGAATTGGAGAGAGGTCGGAACACGGTTTCATCCCAGTGACATACTATGAGTTCAATAAAGCCTTTTTTTTTGTTTGATTCCATACTGTATACATTGTATTCATTTCTGCGCAACTATGCTTTCGTCATTCTTTCAGAACAAAATGCTGTATCTCATTTCTGAATTTCATGTCTCTCAGATGATTTCTTGTGAAGTTATGGCAAAAAAGCATACCTGTTGCTTAAGTTTTGCACACCAGTGTAAAACGTTGCTTTTTTTTAATGTAGAAATTAAAAATGAGAGTTGTACCAGCTGTAATTTACTGTATAATGCACATTGATATTGCTAAGAAGATATCCTTTCTTCTAAGTGGATATTCTTTCTTATCTAATATAGTTAAGAGATATCAGGAAAGGGGCCATCGAATTATATACATGATCCAGATAGTAGACTAGTGGCAATGAAGGTGTAAAAGAAACGTAGAGACTACAATACATGTGTTGTTATTTTAGATTGTCCTAAGATTTGCTTACAATGCAGTTTGATGTCTAATGAAAAAGTGGACAGACATAGTTAATCGAAAACGTTTAGTAGGGAACAAGAATTATTTGATTTTTTTGAATGAGCAATACTTATTCTATAAAGAATTAATAAGCATACAAAATGTATCAGCATCTTGTTGACAGACGTCTAGAAAAAGTAAGGATAGTCTAGATGACTAGGAATCACATATTAATAGCTACAGAGATATTTGGATATAACTGCCAATTTTCCTCTCACTTTCGTTAAGCGTGAGTGATTGAATATCTATGGAGCGTATTATAAGTCAGAGAGCGCACTCATATGGGTTTTGGTTTTTCTGAAAGTCGGGAATTTTTCTTGTCTCTGAAAGAGAAATTCGGATTTCCAACATTATGAAGTACCGGTTAGTGTTATAGGGATGAAAAATGGTGGAATTTACCATGTAGGGAATTTTATACATAAAAGCAGCAATATGTATGATGAAATATATATATTCCTGTAAGTGTTTTTTAAAGATATTGTATATTGATTATAATTTATAAAAAGCTATTTAAAAAGATGGCGAAACACTTATGGCTTATCATTCCTATGATTCTTACATCATTGATAACCTAGTAATAAATCTGAACATGGTCTTGATCTATTCCATACCAGTGTTGTAAACTTACATAATGTATAAAAGGAGACAAAAAAATCAATATTTTCTAATAATTTTTTCCGGATTTATCAATTAAATAGTTTTATAAACCAAATTTTGACATTACACTTACTTCTTAGATGTTTTGGGAAATTTATTGAAATTTGAGAATGTGTTTCATGACAATCATTGGATGTACATCTTTTTAGTTTCAAAATGGTATAAAAATTATTTTTTGCTCAATGATGCGTTTAAAAATTTTCATCAAAATATCAGTATTTCAGTTGATTTTTATGTAAATAAAACTTTTAATAAAATTGCGAAAAATGTTCTCTGTATTCTTAATTACCACCATCACAAATACCAATTTTGGTATAGATTGAATTCTGTATTCTATGTATTCCTAAAGTAAGCAGACAAAATTCTGGATTTTTTTAATATTTATTTTTATTAGAGAAATATGATTTTGATTTATATATGAATATGTAATGACATTTTTATAAACACTGATTGCCATTCATATAAACCTGAAGAATTAATAATTTTAATCCTCTTCATATTTATTCCTAAGTTTGATAGGTCTTATTTTTTTCACCTGCAATTAATTGACTCATTAATTTATGTAATCGTCATTCAACTAAAAAGATTACAGTTGGAGGTTGAAAAGGAAAAAAATAATGATTAAATTTAGCACTTTTTCAGACGATAAACTGACAATTTTTTTCTTTATCATCATTTTCGTTTTTTTTTTAATTATTATTATTACTCTCAATCGACTAATTCATAAACGCATAAAGAATTTTCGATTAACAAATGTATATTTATTGACTGTAACCATAGTTTTATAGAGAAAAGAAACTTTTTTGTAATTAATCATTTTGAATATTATTTTTGTATTTATTTCTCAATGAATTAATCAAATGGCGTTTTAGAATTCATGATGCTGTTTTCTCTGCTGCCATTGATCTTTTTTAAGAACTTCAATCTTTTTTCCACATATAATCAGAGATCTTTAATTCAGAAAATAAATCACAATTCAAAAAGTAAATAAATATTTCTTTCACCTTTTTACAGAACAATTAATTTATTTTTAATGACACTAAACACAAATTCAATTTATGAAACTTTACTAAGTATTAGTAATTAATACAGCTGTATTAATTACTAATACTTAGTAATTAATACAACTATATTAAAACACCTTTTTCTTGATACAAACTCTAAATTTCAGAGACTATTCCCACTGGTTGTGAAGCTTCAAATCAGCATATTAATTTATGTAGTGTCAAATCAGCATAAATTTAAAGATTCCATTGAGATTAAAATCTATTAACCAAAGATAATTTAGCATAACTAAAATGGGAATGATTTGTTTAACGTCTTAGTGACTTGAGCTCAGTTTGGAGCATATATTAGAGTCAATGGTAGTTCACGTAACATACATTAAAATTAAATGTTGGAATCTACGTTGTGTTTTACAGGAAAAACGGATTGAGGATTTAAGAAACCTACTGCATAGTGGTGGATTTACTTTAAAAATTTTGAAGTTATACACAGTTCACATTATGTTGCCCTCTTTTAATAAAATTATCTATTTAGTTTCACACTTCAATCTACTTTCATACTACAAAGCATTTATAGTAATGATTTATTTAAGGTAATATTTACTTTCTCATATATATAGTATAAAGAAATCGTCAAATAATTCGGACTCTGAATTTGAAGAATCTTCACGTTGTAGATATTCCTGAATAAGAAAACCAAATTTTTAGAAAAGTGTCCGTCCGTCTGTGCTAAACAGAACTCGAAAACGCTTTGAGCTAGATGGCTGAAATTTGATACAAGGTCGTTACACCACCTTTTCAAATTTCTATCAAATTTTGAATATGATCTGTACCGAGAAAGTCCGTCTGACCGGCTGTTTGAATATAAGTTATCATGATAACTACAAAACGAAGAGAGCTAGAGATATAAGATTTGGTACACATATTTAATATTTTTGGTGTAAACACCAATTAAATTTTGTGCCAAATACAACCAGTTGTTGATTGTCTGTCAATCTGTACTTTCAGAAACATGTAAACGCAGTAATTCAAAAGCCGAGCGACTTAAATATATGAAATTTGGTTCATGATTTTGTGAGTACAATTGCGGTTTTGTGACGAATTTTTGTTTCAGTCGATTTATAAAAACTTGTCTGAAACATAAATTCGATTTTTGAATGCCGCATGCAGGAATTAATCACCAAAACACTCGCCAAGGATGACACGATAGATTCAGTAAAAATGCTAAATTCACAATAAAATTTAATATTTCGTAACTGCGTACTCCAATGCCGTGTAAAACGTTCTCTGGCATGACAAATTTATCAGAGTATGCGAGAAAGTTTTGGGGAGACTTTTCCCTTTAGTTTTATTTTACCAACTTTGATTTTATTTGTTTTTTATGATTCGAAGCACATAGATATTCTCACTTGTGTGCAATATTATTAAAAAAAATACGACAAATTTTTAGGACGTTTAGAAATACGCCAGAACAATGGAAGAATTTTTGGCCTACTATAAGATGACTTTCGTCAAATTCCTTCTGTTTGTTGGTATTTGGAATTATTTTTCATAACACCAACAAATGAATTTAATCCGGCCTTTGTAATTCTGCCTTAACTTTGTTATGTGTCAATTAAAATCTTAGATACTGTAATGCGAGTAGTTTTTTAGCCTAGATGATGGAAAATTCCTTATAAAAAATGCATATGAATTTAAGCCCTATTTCATCTTATCTCTGTGCATTAATATCTTGCATTCTTCAGGAATTTCCAACAAATATATTAACCACTAGAGAAAAGAACCGAAATATTAATAAAAGAAGCAAAATTATCCTCAAACAGTTCCGATAAAATTCTAATACGTATAAATATGTCATCACTATAGTAGAGGAAAAGGAGGGACTCTTCAGAATTTTCGAATTATGTGATTATCCTACAGAATTTTTAAATTCTTTGAAGACGTATTGAATGTTACCACACACATATAATTTAAAATTTGAAAATTTGTTATGAATTAGGTTTTTTCAACTTATTTCTAGAAGGGACGATGGAGAATGACAACCTACCCTTGATGGTATATTTAGAAATCATCAGTTTTTAAATGAAGTAAAATCTGGCTAAATCGAACCCTTGATTACGATTTGGTGATTGATTCATATGTTTTTCTTATTATTTTAATTATATAGATGCATCAAACGATGATATTAAATTTAATGTTTATTCGATTTATAATTGTATTGTAGATTAATAACTATTTAGTTAGAATTCATTAATAATGAGGATATAAATCGGTTTTAAGGGTTTGAATATAAGCTCAGAAACTGTACGAAGTAAAATATATAGGTGTTTTGCTTTATCTTTTATGGAGATAAAACAAATAAGCGTGGGTAAAACTGCGGATAAGATGCTGTGAACTATATATTAAAGATTAGAAAGAAGGATATAATTAAAATAGAAACTTTATATTTGCGTACGCTATTAAAAATCCTTTTTTTATTAAATTGTATAAATGAAATTTACTTGTCTATTTATTTTTTTTCTTCTATTATCATTTGAAATTTATTCTGCGATACGATTGCGTGCTATAAATCTTCAAAGACTGCGCATTTTCTGCAAAATTATTAATTTCCAACCGTCTTCTGGCCGCAAGCAACGATGATGATCATATCGCGTGACACGGCAGTTGCTTTAATGTATCAATAATACTCGAGCCATTAGCCTTTAACGTGCATTACTCAATTAAGGCAACGACGGTGAAGTAGAAATTGGGACCCATACAATAACTGACAGAGCGTAAATGCTGTCGATAGCTTAATCGTCGTCGTCCAGCGCTTGGCATTAATAATGAATGAACCATTTTGGAACAAATGCAAATCTTCTCCGGCAGGTAATTGCCAGTTTGTTTACAAAAGTGGAATTTGTTGATGGAACATAGTTCTAAAGCAGAAATTAGATGCAAGATGTTTCTATCTAAAACTATATTTCATAAATAGTTCAAAAACTTTAAAAATCCAAACTGTTTGATAAGTTTTCTTTAGATTGTATTCATAAATATTATGAAGAATAAAGAAAAAATTTTAGTGAAACTTTCATTAATTATAAATCAAGTTCCTATTTGCACATGGATTCTGATAATGCCATTCTTATTGAATGGAAATATACTCTAGATATTTTAAACCATTTTTATTATCATCTGAGTTGCCACTCGTAAAGTATAAATGTTATATCTATAATTCTTTATTTTGTTTAATTATAATAATGTCCTGTTTTAAGGCAACACTAGAGCTATTTTAGGATGGACCTCGTCATTTTGAGCCGCAGTCAGCTGATGAGGACGGCACCTGAGCTTGCACCCCCCTCACCAGACTTCCACGCCACACCAGTTGGAAGGCGTTTGGCCCCGACGCATTTGGCCTGAGCCAGGCTCGCTTTTACGGTGGCTCTTTGGTGGGATAGGATCTCGAATCAGAGGTCCTCCGGTTTCGAAACCGAAACCTTAGCACCAGGCCACCACAGCCGTGCATAACTCTTTGAAAATTATATTATTAAATTTTAACTCATAAAAGGATTTAGATTTCATATGGTATTAAAATTTATTTGATGCAGCTGATATTTTCATTTTATTTCTAATGAATGAAATTCAAAATTAATTTGTTCGTTATAAAAATCCAAATTAGACATCATATCTTCATTAGGCCCTACTCACAAATATTAAGATTTTAAAAAATTTTAGTGAACATTTAGTGATAGTACATTTTATTGGGAATATATTATTAATTATAAGCCATGTTCTTACATGCTTCTATAATTTAATTCAGCCTTTCTAATTAAATGAAAATATAGAAAGTATTTTCAATCATTTTTATTTGCCTCGAATTTATCATTCACAGAATTTAAATATATTTGTATCACTAATTTTTATTATAAAAATTCTAACTTATTTAAGGAATTAATTTTTTTTTCAGTTTTTAATAATTATTTGGTGCAGTGCGTATTCTCATTTTATCTCTAATGCCAATAAAAATGAAACCATGTCTGTCTTTTGGCGATCAAACCGTTGGCTATTAATTCTGGCGCAGTTCAGTTCAGTTCAGTTAATATATATTAACGACCCGTTTTAAAGCAACACTAGGGCTATTTTGGGACGGACCTCGTAATTTTGAACCGCGATCAGATGACGAGGACGACACCTGAGCTGGCCCCCCCTCTCCACACCACGCCACACCAGCGGGAGGACATTTGGTCATGACGGATTTAACGTGCAACAGACCCCCTTACACGACGGTTCTTCGGTGGAATCGGGTCTGGAACCTGAAACCCTCCGGTTCCGAAGCCGAGACCTTACCACCAGGCCACCGCGGCACTTACTGGCGCAAGTATAGTTTGAATACGGAAGATATGTATTTCACAGCTCCATTTTATTTTAACCCTTTGCACTCGGATGGTGACTCTCGTTCACTATTCTAGACGGTGCATCATTTTGATGTTTATTTATTTATTTTTTAATTTTGATTGTTAAAAACGCCTACAGAATGGTAAAAAGATGTAGATTAATTCTTTGGGTAAATTCAACTTAAAAGAATTAGATATATTTATTTTTCGGAAAAATAAACAAGTCCTTGTGTTATGTGAGTAATTATGCATCGAATTACTTTGCCGAGAGTAAGGGGTTAATGTCTAATTTTATATTTTTATTTTTAAAAGAATTTACTCTTTTTCAATATTTTTTCCATTTTTGCCATCCCTCAATAACTTCCCAAAGAATTATCCCATACAAAAAAAAATTATTTTAACGCAATTTTATTTTTTTGGTAATATTAGTGGTATGCCAGATACATGTCTCGCTCTACCCGTTTTTCTGTTATTTTGTAAGTGCGAATAAGTTGGAATTTTTTAAATGTATATACAGGTGTCTTATTTTATGCACATACAGGATATCTTACGTCATATTCATAAAGGGTGGAATTACAAACTTTTAAAGGGCTGTAGTACACATAGGCGATTCGGAATCACATAGCAATGTTTGATCAGAAATGTTTACCAAACCTGCTAAATGGCATAGCACATGCGCGGGATTCCAGAGGGTTCTTGAAGAAACACTTCATTTCGCCAACACGGTTTTCTGTTATATTAAAAAAACTTGCATTTAATATGTACTTTCAGTCAAATTTAAATGCAATAAAGCTTTATTTATAAGCTAAATGAATGTCTTCATTCATTCAGACCATTATTACCGACTCAGTCGGCTCAAAAAACAATTTTGCTTTTAAAACTTATTCTATTTGATATTGGTTAGATGGATTTTTTACATGCGCAACCAATTTGCCATTACTTTTCACAGTTGTTTGCAAATTTCGCCATATGGCGTTTATAGAGATTTGCTCGAAAAAAGATTCCGTAAACCTCTGTGATAATGAAGTAGATATTTTCTGAGAAATTATTGCAGACGTATCATAAACAAAAACATTATCTTATTATCCTTAACGAAAGTGTACGGAAAAAAGTTATTTCGCAACACTGAACACAACAGCTGAGATGTATATACAATTGGTAGATGTAAATGGTTACAATTATCAGATAGATATTCACATGAGAAGGAATGTACAATTGAAAAACCGGATTCGAGCAACACAAGGCTGACGACAAGCTGGATTCAAACAGGATACCAAAGGTTCTTAGGATTTTGAAACGCGCATTTTGTTCGGATCTGACTGTAATATCGGAATATTTAAAGTAACTGTATTTTAAAATTACAATTTCGTATTTCCTAATTTTTACATACATTTATTTTAGATATTTCGGTCATCTGTATTCTGCGATATATTGAACCGATTTTAAAAAGTTTGTAAGTAGTTTCGGCTTGTTCCAAATTACTACTATGAGGTTAGAGCATTAAGCATAGCTGCTTCCAACCTTTATTGTCAGTAAGACTTAAATCTCCAAATAACTATATTAAAAATATTTCCTTTAAACGCACGCAGTTACGTATTTTAATTCATAAAACGTACATTTGATGCAGTTTTGTAATTATATTCGTATATAGAAGGACTTAAGACTTTGGGTATTACTTGCTGCAGACTCTCAAAAACAAATTTGCAAGCTTCCTTCAGCACATCAGTTTTGACCAAAACTTCAATAAAGTATCATAACCGAGTGATGACTTATGTGATGTAAGTCGAATGGAGTTTCGAAAAAGCGTTTTTTCACCTTATTCTAGTAAGTAAATATTCTTATTATATATTGATAAGCATCAAGACAGTTTATATTAAGTCTCTGTATGTGCATACAATAAATGCAATTATGTCTGCGAATTTATTTGAACACTTTCCCGCTGCTTGAAGGAATTGTTCCTGGGCACTAAGAATAACAAAGGTATTAAAAAGTTTTCACGCCTCTTTGAAAATGGCGAAAGAAGGATAAAAATATAATGTTTTTCTGAGATAGCTTCGGAAAAAATTATCAAACAAAAATTATTTTTACATCATCCTAAAATTTTAAAATTTAGCTTTTCAGTGACATCAATTTATTTTTTTAATTTTAATTAATTTTTCAAAATTATTTAAAAGTATATTTGTATTCCATTTGTTTGTCGAAATATTAAATCTATTTCACTATTTACTTGCATTTATTATTCGCGTGCTTTTGCCAATGCTGTTTTCCTTGGAAATTTTTATTTTTGCTTTTATTGCACAATATAAACATTTAATGCACGTGCAATAATTTATCATCAAATATAATCTCTTAAAATTGTAGCAATTTCTTTAACTGTTTGTCATACTTTTTTTCTCATATTTTACCACTTTTAAATTTGTTGGTAGTTGTCATATTGTGTGTCTTTCTAATGGATATTTTTAACGTGAGGCCTTTATAGGGAGGCCCGTTTATTATTTGAATTGCTGTAAATGTAATTCTATGTCTCCTTTAATCTTATTATATATTATCTTCCTATTTGTATGATTACTGTCTGTTTTACTTGAAAATTGAAAATAAGATCGAAGATGCACCTTAAAATAAGTGATAAATTCTTAAATTGAATTAGTATAAGTAAGTTTTTTTGCCTTGCGAAAAGAGAAAGCAAGGTCACAATAAATGAATTAAATAAAAATTTACTCCTCTTTATAAGTTTGTTGCTCTTTATTACAATGCTATAAATGTCATCGTATCGACTTCAAAGTTATACTTTTTCAACGTATCAACGCAGTTCTTTTTAAGCTTTGCAATTTCTGTTTACAAATTTTGGGTAGATTACCTACTGCAATGGTATTCATATCAAAACTTCGGAAAAATTTCTTCATTTCTTCACCGATCTTGGTTCCTAGAACCCCAAAGCATCCTTAATTCAAAAGTTTATATATAAGTTTATGCGTATAACGCTTTGCCCATGTTATCTTGTGAACAGTATAACTAGAATAGTTTTGTTTGGATTTTAACTGGTTTGGAATATGTTGTTAGAATTGTAAAAATCTAACAACATATTCGTAAATGTTCGTACAAGTTCGTAAATGGCTCATCTAGCTCCTAGGGGGTGGAAATGGTAAGGGGAAGAGTGAGATTTTCATTTCACTATACATTTCTTAATATTGAATGATAAATCCAATTAGTCTAATTAGCATCTCATTAAACTAAATAACTTTTGCATTTGATGTTTTTCGATAACTGAGAAATTAGGAGACGAAAAATTATTTTTAAGCCCTAACTTTGATTGCTTCTAAGAGCAACAATTTATGTTGCCAAATAGTCACTTAGATGTAAAGGAAACAATTTATGTTGCCAGATAGTCACTGAGATGTAAAGGAAACAATTTATGTTGCCAGATAGTCACTTAGATGTA
>JAPMOR010062154.1:929547-968948 GCA_026543865.1 Argiope aurantia | reverse complement strand
AATCTCAAGGATATTTTATTTATTATATTAATAGTTTTTATACAGTCTCTTGCCCTTACAAGACGCCATAATTTTTGAGCAATTAAAATGAACAAAAAATATAATCTTTTGCATCATTTAAAGCGAAAGCTATGCTTATTTTCTAGCAGTATAGAAATGAGCCATTGGATGACAATTAAAGTGGGCATACTATATAAGATTTTTTATATGAACATGACTTGTGAGAATTTCTGCTTCATACTTAATGCATAAATGATTGAAATAAGATTTGGAAATTTTCTTTTTCATGACTGTGATATTCAAAAAATTGCTGTATTTATGTGTAAATATTTGAATAAATGCCATTTTTAATTATTGTACAAGTGCAGATTTAAAGCATTTTTATAATGAAAATAACTTATACCTCTAGAACATTTCTTCAGACACTATGATTTAAATTCAATACAATAATTTCTAAAATTTTTACTATCTATAGAATGGCTTTTTTTATGCATGTGTATAGATGCTGTTGCTTGCTAAGTGATTTTCCCCCCTCCATTTTTAGAAATGATGATCCATCTGATAATCGTACCAAATTTTACAAAAAACTCCCAGTTTTTAATCCTCCTTGTAAAATTGAAATGGCATTGCTTATTAAACAACAACATGTCATTTTCAATAAAGATCTCATCAGAAAGAATTGAAATTTAAAGACAATTAATGTAGCTTCTGAAATATTATGCAGGAAATATTTGAACTTTGATTACAAAACTTCACTAAATTTAATAAAATTTTATTTAAACAAAGAACAGTAAAATTACTCTTCAGTCTTCTTTCTTCCGAAATGTGGTTTCTGGAACATATCCTTTCTCGCAGGCATTCACCTGAAAAGATAAGTATAAATATCAAGATTGATTTGTCACAAAATTTTTTGTAAATTATTCTCCAAATTTTGGCTTTTTTTTATTCAGCACAAACACTATAAGAGTAATTAAAATTCAGTAAAATATTTATAACTGGATCTAGAGAATATTCTTCCAAATTTCAAGTGATTAGGTAAAAAGATATGTTGTCCCTTTCATTTGCCCATTAAATTATTTTTCTCTTCTAATTTATCCACAAATACTATAAAACAAGATGGACAATCATATTTGTCAAACAATTTGCTTTGAAAGAAAAGTGAGATAAAGATAAAATCTATAAACTTCAAGACAATGATAAACAAAATTATAAGCATGATAATATTTTTAGACTGTCAGATTATTTTTAAATATATGATGTGAAAATCACAGACAGAATATGACATTCCAGAGAACTTAGAACTATGGCTTACGGTTACTTTTTGGTTTGAGGTGATCACTAAGAAAGGGTCTTTTAATTAAGAATCAAATGATATATCTACTCTATTGCTTTTCTTCTTTTTTTTTAGTAAAATAAGTTGTTTTGAAATAAATCGATACAGAAAAAATATGCATTCTCACATACATTATTTAAAAATTGGCTTACACAATATCACATTCAAAATAAATATTCTCATAAAAATAAATGAAATTAAAAAAAAAAAACTTTACTTCATTCAATGACGGTTCTTCAATCCACTCAAAATTGATGTTTAACATTTTTGTAATAGCATAAAACTCCTAAACAAGGATAAAAAAAAATTAATGAATTTGGAATCAAAAATTCAGTACAATTTATTCAAAATACAAATTTTTTTTCTATTACTTAAGAAACAAGAACGGAAAATATTAAAATGCCTTCATTTCAAACACTATTTGTCGATCATAATAAATATATAGAACATAATAAAAATAAAATACACAGCATTATTTTGCCTTTATACTTTTAAGGCCAGAGGAATAGTGTTATAAATCAGGAAATACATACATTGTAAAACATCACTTATATTAATTATCACTGAGAAAATTAATAAAAATATCTGTACATATACATGACCCAAACCTTCCCCAAGCTAAAGCCAAAAGAGATGAACCACCCCAAAGCAACTCATCTGAAAACATCAAAGAAAATCATAGGCTACTAAAAAGAAAAACTAATAATAGTCAGCTGGCTCATTTACATATATAGGGCCTGTGGTATATCAAACAACAGAATCAAATAAGAAACAAGAAAAATAGTAAATTAATAAGAAAGGAAAATAGAAAAATAAGAAAAGATAGTAAAATAAAGTATCTGATTAAAATGAACATATGCATGTCAGAAAGTTTGATTAAATATAAATGTATATTGTGACTGATGGTGGCACCTTTCTGAACATACTCGCCATGTCACCATGTTTTTGTTTAGAATTTCTTCTTCTTTTACTAGCTTGTCTTTTCTTTTTCTTATGTACCACATTGAATAATTTGCATTTTCTTTTGATATTTTCTCATCTGCACAAAGTTTTTCAAGATAAAATATTTAAATTTCTAATCTTTTTTCATGGCTGTATCAAGAGATTTTATTCAGGTATTTTGATAGTTTCACAAAAGTTGCAAGTTCATATCCTCAGATTCCCCCCCCCCCCGAAGAGAGTACTTTTCCCATTTTTAAAAATTATTATTATTATTATTATTACTTTTTTCGTTACTTAAATTTTACTTTACTGCTGTTTAACTCAGAAACATGAGATAATACTGGAGAATACATTTTTTTAAATTTTAGGATGAACCCTTTTTAAGATCACAGAAAATTTATATTTTTAATTGCAATCACCACAAATTTTACAGATAGCTCCATGAAATTTTTCCTGTGCATTTATTATGGTATAACATGCATTTTTCTAACTGGACTTTTCAGCTAATATTCTTTTTTAACTTCTTTACTATAACACTGACACTGTTGGGGACACCATAACTTGTCTCCATAAACTCAGCATAGTCACTTACATTATATTTTCTATATGATACATTGTTTTGAATTTAAAGGGCTTAAAGTGATTTTATCAATTACTCTGTATATTATGTTATATATCTGACAATAAGTCAGAAAACTATTTTCCACAACCATCAGAAACTGATATTCTGCATTTTAATTTTGTACTTTTCCCATTTTAAAAATAAATATTGTTTTAAATCATAAATTACGCAACTACTTTTTACCACAAAATATGGCATGTCATTAAATTTATGAGAAAAATAGAAAATGAGCAGAGAGATATAATAGCATAAAATTTTGTTGACAGTTAAGGTGTAGCAAATAATTTATAATTCATTCTTCCTAGATGTCAAACAACAGATTATGATGGAAATAGCCTTAAATAAAGCATAACCATATTTTTAAAACTCCAATTCAGGATAAAGAATCAAAATTTGGGATTGAATAAATTAAAGAAAGGCATCGTGTCTACTTACTTTATCTTTAATAATAATGATGATAGTATGAACTCATATGTAATTAAACTTCATTATAATCAAAATAATTATGACAAACTACTTTTATTTTTTTGACAGAGTGGCAATTTTTTATGCATAATAAAAAATGTGAAATATTCAGAAATCTATATTTTAAAATTAAGTACAGTGAATGTTTTTATATTTATATTAAAAACATATAAAGAAAATTCAGGATAAATCAAAAAATTTTTTTTATGAAATCTGATGCTCTTTTAAATCATGGAAAACTGGGAATATTATATATATATATATATATTGTTCTAGGCATGCAGTCATTTTATCTGACAAAATAAAATTAACATTATCTATCACACGACATATATTAAAAGAAATATATTTTTTAAAATCATAAGTTAAAATTATATATAGATCTAAAGATACCATTTGTGAATAAATTCATTATGCTCACTATGTTAATTTTAAATAATCATTACCTGTAATCTAAAATGTACGTGGTCATGAGCATGCCATAAAAGAAAACTCCACCCAAAATTTAAAATTTTTGTCATTCTATAAAAGAGGAAAAAATGTTGTGATTATACTCACATAATTCACACACATATACAATTAATCAGAAAATGATTTTTTGTAGGCATAGAATTATAAAAACTACAATACTGCAAAATAAACAAAAATTAATATACATTTTACACTTTGAAAATAAGAGAGCTTTAATTAAATAAGTAGATGAAACTCATTATAATAACAGTAATATTTTAAGATCAATTCGTTTATTTGTTCAGATGTTTCTCATAAAATGAATGGAATATATAAAGAATTATCAAATGAATTTACAATAGGTTACCCGGCAACCAAAATCCAATAACGTTAAGAACACATGTTCGTTGTTTATGAAACAAAAACAATCCATTGTAAAAACAGTTACATTCCGGCACAGTTATTTCCTTTGTCAATTGTAAAAATAAATAAAGAATGAATTTATTTCCATCTGTATAAATAATTTCACTTCAAAAGGATGCGTCTTTTAAACTGTAGAATATATTAATATAGCAATATTCATGGATTGAATTCTCTTTTTTTCCCATAATGATTCAAAAATTTATTTCTGTTTTATTTATAATGTACTAGAGCTATAACAAAAAATATTGAATTCTCAATAAATGAGACACACAGAAATTTTGCTATTTTGGAAATTACTATGCACAGACATAAAACAAGATTGCACATTAGTATGGTCTGGGAAATTAAGCAAAAATCTAGAATCATTTATAAAATGGCATGAAAGAGATGTTTCACGGGGCAGATCGTTGGCCACAGACATAGTGCTACAATACCGCCTCCGAATAGGGCAACATGATTACTTAGGTTGTAAGTACGTACTAAGAATTTTTTTTTCTTCAAAAGTTTACTAAGATTCTTTAATTAAAAAAGAATTAAAATTCAAAATCCCCCCCCCCCAAGCATACGGAGCATATAATCATCAACATTTCAAAATTTAAAAAAAAAAGCTTAGCTAATCAAAATTTTCTCATTTTATTGATAAGTTTTAACTGAATAATTATTTCTCTAATTTTAATAAAATTAAAAATATTTTTATGTATATTATACAGCAGTACTTTTAATTATTGAATCTACACTCATGAAATTTGCGACGGTATTAAATATAAATACTTTTATGTGGATGTTACCACTTTTATATAGTTAATAAATACTAAACACTTTAAAAACAAAATAAAAATAGGCGAATTAAATCTAAAATATTATCATGGCACGATGTTGCGAACTAGAAATTTTAGTCTCCTTTAATTATTTGTAGAAAAAAAATTATATTAATCTATAAAAATATACATAAATAACGAAAAGAAATTAAATTTAAAATATTTTAAATTAAATTTAGCTTTATTTGTTCATATCTCTTCAATTGTGAAAAAAAAAATTACACATTTTCAGCGAAATAAGACCAGAAGAGAACGACAATTTGTTTGATATTTTCTGCTGGAAAAGTTGACTGTTTTTCATTTTTTAACTTTTTACAATTTTCTCCACCAGTTTAATACTCCCTTTCTCAAGCGTGATAATTTTCTCTCTTCTTCAAATCAATAATTACCGATTGTGCATTCTCTACAAATTTGAGGAAAAAATATATGAATGACTCTAGAATGCAAATTTTAACTCTTAAACATCATTATAAATCACATGCATTATTTTGCTAATGAATTACAACAGGTCGAAGTACATTTAGTGTAAGGGCATTTATATTTAGAAATATATCAATAACAGTAACACATTTTAAAGTAAGCTCTTAAATTATAATGCTATTTCTAAGTTAAAAGTAAAAGGGAAAGGGAAAAAATAACAAAAAGTAAAAACGACCACCTTTCGCATCAACTATCGTTAGGAATAATGGTTGTTAAAAAGTCAATTCAATTAAAGTAGTTGCGTAACTTGGTCTTAATGGCTTTTTTAGAAAAGTATTTTTAAACTTCTTATTTTGATAGATATATAACTCGCAATAATTTACCTTTATAGAGTTCTGTTCATTGTGCTATAATTTCTCTATTTTTCTGTCTTTGTCTTTAGGCATCCAATTATATCACAGGAAATGAGCAGCAGTGTTTAAAAATAGAAGTAGTTAAAAAAAAATTCTTGAATGTTTAGAACAAAATTTCAAAAATTTTAATGGCCCTATAAGCACGAAATGTCCAATACTATTGTCAAAACATCTTTACGATTCTGGCCGGTATTCAGAATATCAAGCAACATCGTGAGATGAGTTACAATATCTTGTAGTAATAAGAAAAAGTATATATTAAACTGACATCTATTCAGCATAGGAAATAAATCGATGCATTAAACTGATATCTAGACAGCATGGAAAATAAATTGATTCTTCAACAATTAATAGAAAAGTTAAGATAAAATATTAATGGCAACAGTAAAAACACTTTGAGTTTCGATTTAATAATGTAATATGTTGTTGTAACAAGAAAAATCATACTGCAGAAACATTAATATAGTTCAAAAGATTTTTTTTTTTTTTCAATTTTAAGATTAAGAAAAATATCATTTTTGAGTGCAATATTTTCGGAAGCTGCTAGGACAAATGTCAAAATTCTGATTAATTTTTAATTAAATAAAATGTTTCGAGGTACACATTCTGATCCTCTAAAGATTATATTAAAAGTTTGGCAGTTCCGAAACAATCGCTCTGGGTTGTAATAAGATCATATTAGTACAGATTTAAAGATGAATACTAAACGTAACTTTCTTCAAACTTCACAAGTTTAATCTTATTATTTTATGCTGTAAAGAAGCATATAATCTCGCTGCAAGACGCTAAGCGAATATCAAAATTAAATTAACTCGTTTTCCAGAAAAAAAAATTAAGAAATTTATTTTCTTAAGTTTAATTCTTTTCTTGAAATCAAGTGCATGCGGTAAAAAAAAAAAAGAAAAAAAAAGCAGATTATCTGTTTATATTTTTTAACTACAAACTCTTTATAACTCTTCGGAATTTCAAGCGGTGCCGACTTACGAAAAAGAAATGTATTTTTAAAAAACCTTTATCTTGATTTTTTAAAAGAAATTTCAAGATTTTTTTCTTACGAATGATTTGTCAATTCAAGAAGATCAGTCTTCCCAAAACTTCCTTGAATACTCCCTAACAAAAGTGTTATCCCAGTGAAGGGCCTTGCAAAGCAGTGGCTTACAATAGTTACGGAGGATTCATTTTGAAGAGAATTTGGAACTTTTACGGAATCTATCACGTGATCCTTGGCGAGTTTATTGGCGATTTATCCCTGGTCTGACATGTAGTTAATAATATCCGAAAACCGGATATGTGATTTAGAAGCGCTTTTTCGAAGCAAAATTTGATACAAGCATACAATTGCAGGTACAAAATGGCATACCAAATTTGATGTTGTACCGTCCTGCCGCTCATTTAAAGTCAAGTCGTTCTGGAGCCGAATTTGCTGGAACCACTTCAGTCTTCTTGGGAGTTAAACTGAAGTGAGATGGGCGTCGACGGAATAAAAAGAAAGGATGAGGCGAGAAAGGACTTTAGGTTTTGTTCTGTGTGTGATGGGCAGATCCTGAACTCTTGATATTTAGCATTTTTAAATTAGTTTGGTTTTTGAAAACCCCGGAGGATTTTAAACTTTTAAACCTGTTTTTCATTTGTGTTTAATGTTAATGTTTTCTTGTGTGCTTTTAAAACTATGTTTTCCTTCTCAATTCATTACAATGTCTTTAATTCATTGTGTTTTTGAAATATCGCGTTCACATGCTACAGAAGGTACTGATCGACAGGCGGGCGATCTCTCGTTAGATATGGCTCAAAATTTGACAGGTGTCTACGCTATAAATGATAAGACTGCGTATCAAATTTTAGCTGCCTAGCCCTCTTCGTTTCGTGGTTATCGTTTTAGCTTATATTCGAGCAACTGGACAGAGAGAAATTGTGCACAAAATTTGATAAAGGTTTACAAATTTGACATAGAGACCGTACACCAAATTTATTCCGTCTAGTTCAAAACGATTTTGAGTCATCTTTGTCACAGAGAGACAGATGTTTTCCAAAAATGTGTTTTTCGAACTCAGGGAGGGTTGAAATGTGGAGATTCGGCAAAATCTAAAGTTAGAATTTTTGAATGAGGGCAATATTTTATATATACTTCGTATATGCGAACGTAAAAAAGCTTACAATTTGTAAGTTGCATGTGAATTATGTAGTAAAACTACTGCTTTTAAATGTAAGATCAACAATTTTACTTCTAAGTTTTGTATGTGCTATTTTCACATATTTGTCAACATATTATTTTTTATTTCGTTATGATAAAAAATCATACGTATTCTCTGCAAACTATTTTCAAGAAAATAAAGAACGAAAATTCCTTTCAGAGTTCTCATTTTCAAAATCATTATATTCAATGATTATTTTTTTTATTAGTCTAAAAAATAAGATATATACTATAAATAGGCATGCTATCTAATTAGTGCCAAATTCAAATTTTATTTTTATATCAAAAACTCATTAATTTTTTTTCTAAAAAAAATTGGTGGTACTTTTCGCAAACAACTTTTGGGGAGTCTTAAATGGAATTTGTTAAAACAAAGTTCGCACAGGTCACTTAATACGATAATTAAATTAAGCTGAAATGTAATACAAAACTTCAATTATCCTCACATTAAAAAGAACATAAAATTGAAATATGAATCTTTGTAACTTACTGTGTCTCAAATTTTTTTGGATAAAACAAATATTGCATACTTACAGCTATACAGTTGATAGAAAGCGGATAAGGAAGATTCGATTTTTTAAATTTAAAGTTCTGACCTAAACTTCTATTTTAGCGCTTTGAAATTAAACATAAAAGACACTTTCGTGTTGCAGTTTCGTCATTAAATTACTGTATATTTTTAATTACTGTGCATAGACATTATCCATTGAAAGAATGAAATACTTTTTTTATACAGTAGAATGCAAAAAATTCCAGAGATTTATTTCATTTTTTTTTTTTACTTTCTTAACGCCCTGTTCCTATTGCACTCTCAAATTTGCTTGTTTAAAAAATAATTGAACGTTTTTATTCACGTATAAAAAGAGATAGCATTACAACTGTCAAAAATTTCGACCTCTTGATTTTCCGAAATTTTATGTTTTAGACGTCCCAGAATCAGGAAAACACATTTAAAAAAATTATATCTGTCTGTGAACTCGGTAATAATGCGTTTTGAGCTTAGCAGATGAAATTTAGTATGTAGTTTGTCTTAAATATTATTTAAAAATTTTCACGATATCCATTCACAGGAGGTCTGTCTGGCTATCTGAGTACATGTGAATACGATAGCTTTATGGAGCTAGATGGCTATTCAGGAAGGGGTAGATGAATTTCAGCATTTAAAGAGTAGAGCTGTATCAAATTTTGTGTCCAATCAATAAAAGTTGCTTGTCTGATGATCTGTACATCCGTATGCATGTCAATGCATTGACTAAAAAAATTCAAGTTAAATGATATTTGGTATTTGTTCTTGTTGCGAAAATTATAATTCTGCGTCAGATATTGGTATAAATGAGTCAAAAACGAAAGTTTCCAAAACGCTTATTCTATTTTTGAAGCACAAAACTCTTATGTGCGGACTCTGAAAATAAAATCTGAGCATTCGTGACATTCATAGAATCTCTGTGGTTAGAAGAGAAAAATTCCTCTTACTAGACAGAATATGAGAAAGTTTCGGTGAAACCAATCACGGTGGTTGTTTATAATCATAATTTTTGTCATGAATTTTTCTCGTAAAAAAGTTTTATTTTAACATGACGATGTTTATAGGCTAGTATACCAAAACTAAATTGTATCATGATTTCAACATGATCAAAAATTGTGTCAGATGCTCTACCGGACAGATCTTTGGATTTATAGCTATCGAAACACAGTTATATTTTGAACATTGGACACTCACTGAAAAAGAGTTTGCAATATTTTAATCAATTTTTGATTAAATATTAAGCGAAATCTCTATATTTTACCACAAAAATTTCGAAATATATTAGTACACAAAAATTATTTTCCCACCACTCTAAATAAATAATAAAAACAGTAAGAAGCTTTCCAATGATGTGAGATTTATTTTATTAAAATTTTTAAATAAAATTCTTATTTTGATAAATTTCTTTGAAAATTGAATGCTGTTACTTAAATTTTTTGAATGCCTACTATCAACACCATGTTTAAAAGCAAAATTTCAACTATAAAACAAAGGCAGATAAATTAACCCTGAAACATCCTCATGATGCGATGCTTTGGACTAGAAGCTCGAATAACATTTCATTTTATTTACTTTCTCGTATACGAAGTATAGAGAAAGAATTGCAATAATCCAAAAATTCGAACTCGATATTTTGACGAATCCACGTTTTAGACCTCTCTCAGCTAGAAACGCACACATTTTTAGATATAGAAAACTAAAGAAAGCTTTGAGGTAGACAGATGAAATTTTGTATACTATCTTTAAACAAATTTTATAGATATCTACCAAATTTTGAGCCAAATCTGTTTAAAGGAAGTCTGTCTGCCCGGTTGTTCGAATTAAGTTAATAAGGTCTAGATGGATAAGATTCTTCTACACATTAAAGCGTAGACACCTGTCAAATTTTGAGCCCAAATCCAACTACAGGTTGACTATCTGTCGATCTGTAGTTTCAGAAACACGTAAACACGACAATTCAAAAACGCAGTGATTTAAATATATCAAATTTGGTATTGTGTTTTCGTGACTACAAATGCAGTTTTTCGTCAAATTTTCATTTGAAATAGTTGGGAAAAATTCCTCTAAACACAAATTTGATTTTTTTATACTATTAACGGCATGCCATCGCTAAATAACTATCCAAGGATCACATGATAGATTCAGTAAAAATGCTCAATTCCTTCCGAATTTTAATATATTCCATGCAATAGCCAGCAAGGCTTCACTAGAAAGCAAGGGAGAAAGTTTTGGGCAGAGCTCACTCGTTCGTTTCATTCATTTTCGAAATGCTACATGAACACTTGCATTTCATCTGGAAAAAGCACCATAAGAATTTAAAATTATATATCTCATTTAATTCCCATTAATACACCGTTATCTACAGTTCATTTCCTGGGTACATCATCGCCTCCATTCGTTTAGTATTAGGAATCACATGTGTCGCGCCAGCTTGTCCCATAATTCTTAAAGAGGCGACATGAAGCAATCCATTATTTTAAAGGATATAAGGGTTCAGTTGACAGGTGTGCTTTCTTTTTGTGTTGTAGTTATATAATGATATTGGGGTATATGTGTGTTGAAAAGCGTGAAATAGAGAATTATGTTGTGCAACATACAGAAGATTTTTTTTAAATAAGTGTGATATTAAAGCCACACAAGCATACTCCTCTTACGAACACGGAAGTGTTATGAGATTTGCCAGTTTAGTGTAGTTATACTCAAGTTTTGTTTGGAAATAACACATGAAATATTTTTGGACGGATATCGTATATTTGAACCGTGGTCAGATGACGAGAACAACACCTGAGCTGTCAAACCGTCTCTTTTCCCCCATACTAAAGGGAAGATATTCAGCACCGACAGATTTGACATACATTAATTCCAATTTCACGACGGCTCATCTGGGGAATCGAACCGGGAACACTCCAACCCCAAAGTCGAGACATTACTATCAAGCCACGGTGGCACTATGAGATTTACCCGTCTAAGCTCTCAGTTACTTTGTATTTAAGAAAATCGCCAGGCCAATACAGATCACAGATCCAGTTGCGTGTCTTCGTAGAGAGGGTGAGGATAGAAAGACAAAATATAACTCTTCCTATTTAAAGACTTTTTTTACTTTCTCGCATTCGAAGTATAAAGTATTAAAATTGTCAAAAAAAAAAAAAATGAAACTCGAGATTTTGACGAATCTTTACTTTCAGACCTATTTGAGTACGAAAAATATTTCTGGCATTTTGTTCGTCCATCCGTCTGTGATAAAGATAACTCAAAAACGCTTTGAGCCAGATAGATAAAACCTGATATACAGTCTTTACATCCAAATTTATAGATTTCTACAAACTTTTGAATAAAATCCAATCACAGGAAAATTGTCTGTCCGTCGGTTCGAATATAAGTTAACAGGATAATTACTAAACGTAGAGAGCTAGATAGATAAAATTTGATACACAAATTTAACATGTATAGTGTAGACACCTTTCAAGTTTTACGCCAAATCCAACAAGGACTAACCGTCTGTCGGTCTGTACATTCAGAATCATGTAAACGCGATAACTCAAAAACGCAATGCTTTAAATATATGAAATTTGGTGCTTGATTTTGTGGCTACAATTGTAGATGTTGGTCAAATTTTGATTTGAATCGATTTGGAAAAATGTGTCTAAAGCCCAAATTAGATTTTCGAATACTATACCTGCACACCAGGGATTAATCGCAAAAAAAAAAAAAAATCGTCAAGTATCGCACGATAGATTCAGTAAATGTGCTAAATTCGTGTGCTAAAGGTTAATATTTCACAACTATTCTACGCCAATGCCACGCAAGACATTTTTTTACCTTGTCTTATGTCCAGATTTTTTTTTGCTGTTTGGGGTGGGAGATAACACCTGTATTAGAGAAAATGTGAGAAAGTTTTATAGAGAATACTCCCGTTGTTCAGAATAATCACATTGTAGAAAATGGGAAGAACAGTGGATGCCATTTTCCTTTTTGTAAATGCCCTTCTGTTAACTAAGTATCAACAAAAATCTTAATTACTTTTTGAACCAAAGGCTTACCTAAATGAAAGGGATGTAAGTAGTTGCATTTATGTTGTTTTTGGATCGAGGTTAAGAGGAGTTTAGTTTTACTTTAGTTATATTAACGTTCCGCTTTAAGCAACACTAGGACTATTTTAGGACGGATCTTGTGATTTTGTACCGCGGTCAGATGACGAAGACGACACCTGAGCTGGTACGCCCCTCTCCACACCACGCCACACCAACAAGAGGACGTTTGGCACTGATGGATTTAACGTGCAACAGACCCCCTGACACGCCGATTTTTCAGTGGAATTGGGTCTCGAACCTGAAACTCTACGGCTCACGAACCGTGACCTTACCACCAGGCCACCGCAGCCCTATTGCGGTTAAGAGGAAGTGAGAGTATTTATTATTGATTCCGTAATCGCGCAAATCGTAAATGGATATTTCGATACACATGGAACGCCTCCTGTTCATCACAATCGTGTGAAATTTTATATAACAATATTTGAAAACATTATGCATCAATTAAATATATATTTTTATTTTTTATGCTAAATTGCATTAATCTTCAGAAGCTATTTACCGCTATTTCTTCTTATTATTTTAGATTTTCAAGTTACACGACATTCATTATTTTTTTTGTTTGAAAATTTTATTATTAGCAGATTTAAATGGAAATAAATACACCGTAATTACTAGACCTAAGCCCATACATTATGTTCATTTTATTTATGATTTTATTCAGAATTATTTTTTTCTGAGAGCACCAATTTTCGATTATGAACTTGAAAATGATCACTTCACAACACATATTCTATTTGCCATTAAAATCAAAAACTTTGAGGGGGGAAAAAAACGGTTTTCTAGTTTATAATTAAAATAAATCATTCGTTCTATTAGCCTTAAATTTTACTAACGAAGGAATCTCCTTTATTTACATTGTTGCGAACTTCCCATTTCTATTAAAAGAATGATATAAAGAAAATACTCTCATTTGTAAATAATAAATAATTTCGTAAAGTTCTCTCAAGCTCATGCCATTATATTTAAAGTTAAACCTGCACTTATCATTATGGAAATAGAATCCTGAAAAGATCAGTTAAGCTCACAAGAAAATTATAAATCACTTTATGTTTCGATCTGAAAACACTACATTAATACTTTTCATTGTTTTCATTACAACATTTGTTTGCACACTTTTGCAATGACCTTACATGCATTTCTTTTGTGCATGTTATAATTGCTCTATAAATAAGAGCAAACCTAATATAACTAGGCAGATTACATCATCATATTACGATATTTAGAAATTTGAAGCTAGATCTAGAAGTTATAATATAGAAAGTAGACTGTTGAAAGTTTTATGAAATTTGGAGAAATTTCTTAGAATTGACAAGATTAATATTATAAAGTATACTCAGAATTAGGAAAATTAAGCATATGCACTTTGATATTTTTCTAGAAAAGGCTTATATAGTATGACATGGTTTGTTTCCTTTACTTATCCAACGAAAGAAAATATAAAAAATGCAGTTTAAGCTTTAGTAAGTATAATATTTATAAGAGAAATATACAAAAACTTTAAATGGAGAAATGCACTTTTGATTATCACCAGCAACAATAAATGATTACAACTTTTACTGAAATAAATACCTGCTTATTTTTGAAAATAAAGGCAGAAAAATTTAAAGAAACGTAGAACATAAAAAAATATAAATTAATGCCATAAAAAAAAAACTCCGAAGCAAAATTTGCGCAAAAAGGAGGTAAAAAAAATTATTAAAATGAAGCATCATTAAGTTAGGTATTATCATACTTTATGATCCGCTTTTCTCCGCAAAAAATATATAAGAAGATAATCCACCTTAGAATTATCTCTTTGATAAGTTATGAGATAAAATAAATTACAAGCATAGGGAGGGACCCTCGGAAAAAAATTCCATTCTTCTGTCAACGAACTCTCGGCCCGTCTCTGACAGAGGAAGAAAAATTGATTTAAAAAATCGTTTCCTGATACAATTGTTGCCAAAATATATCTCACAAACAAACAAAGATTAATGACTTTTTTCTCCACATTTTTTTTCTTTCTTTTTTTTTCTTTCATTTTCTTCAATTTTTCAGCTGTGATTGAGGGGAAAGTAATAATCTCGGGCGAGTGTCGAGGTGTCACGGAAACCAAATTTACGGACCCGTATATGCCGTTAATAGGGCCAAGATGTGACACTGACGAATTATTCAAGGTGGTCTTGCCTTTTTGACATCAGAAGTCGGCACGTTAGCGTAACCTTCAAGGAATACCATGCTTCTTATCTCGTTCTTGATTTTTGTATGTTTGGTGGGAGAGTTGGTGCTACAGCCACAGGGGCCGGACTCCCTGAATGTGGGAACTCTGGAAACGTCTTATAATGGTGAGTAAGGGAAATATTTATCGTATTTGACATTGATTTTACTTCCTCGTACCTACAAAGAAGGCATTTTTGTAATATTTAAAAAGAAACATTTCCAAATTTTAAAGAATTTCTTCTTTTTTTTTTATGACGAAAAAATGATTTCTTGAGTTGAGTCTTTGTGACGGTTCTTTTATATGGAATGTTGCAACTCAGGATTTTAAGTAGTATGATGAATGAAATGAATATATTTTTATTCCCTGGTTTGTTTTAAATAATGCCTCACATTAAGCTATCCATTTTGTTTTGAATTTCTTCATGATTTCGTGTATTTGCTGTAAATGAATTTGTCTTCGAATGACATTTTTAATCTTTCTTGTTCCACTACGCATACCAAATAGAGGTTAGTAACATTACTATTTTGAATCCAACACTTAGCAATGACGCGCAGATGCCTTACTTACATTTGTGTTTTTATCACATGTATTGTGGATAATTTAAGTACAAATTATTAAATAATTTATCGTTATATTATTTCATAATATAATACAAAAATTTGAAAGAAATAATTTGTAAAAACACTCTTTTATTATTGCTTCATTTTTAGTCAATAGTCTTAGCCTGGAAGTCTTTAGTAAATTTTACTCGAATTTACTTTGAAAGCGTTACTTGCATAAAAAAATTGCTTATCTGATATAATTAAATGAAATTGTTAAAATATTGTATTATCATCGAGTACCTCCAAGGGAACAAAATTTGAAAATATTAGCCCAGCAAGAATTGAGCTGGAAATCGATCACATAAAACTATCCTTATATACAGGAAACAAGTCAAGTTAAATAAAAGTGAACAAAAAGGAATTTTTAATAAAGAATTTTTTTCAGTAAGGGATTGAATTTTTTTCATTAAATAATTGGAGTTTAACAATTTTTTTAAAAAAAATATTTCCCTACATTTTTTTATACTTACAAAAATTTATTTAATTCTTTAGAATATTTCATAAAGGCGATTTAAAATTAGAAAAAATTCAATTGAATCTTATACTTGAAAATATTATATTCTCATTTACTAAATATAATTATTCGATTTCTTCTTCTAGCTTTATTTGCGAACAAATGCATTGAAAACCTGGGATGCTTCTACACAGGACCACCCTTCTGGGACCCCATCTACCAACCTATAAGCCTTCCTCCATCCGATAAAATCCGGACTCGATTCCTTCTGTACACTCGATCCAACCAGGACGAACCCACTTTGCTGAACTTAACAAAAGAAGGGGTGATAGACTCGAATTTCGACGCTGGATCACCCACAAAAATCCTCATCCATGGTTACATTGTCAAACTGCTTGATGGTGACGTGCGATTTGGGAGTAAACTCATACATAGATTCAATGCATTCATTTCTCTTTGCTTAGCAACTTGGAGAAGATTGCCTTAGCTAAAGCATCTTAACTGTGTCAGCACATTAGCAAAACAGAAATTTTAAGGATAAAAAAAGTAAATTGAAAAAAAAAAACTTATTTTTAAAACAATGTAATTAAATTTTAAGAAATACGTTTGAATGTAATAAGAAACAGCATATTATAAATTGCGTCAACGGATTCAAAATCAGTTTTTCAAATTCACCCCTTCGCATAATGTAAGAACCCACGCATATTATTTTATTGCACTATATTATATAATTTTTTTGTTCCTTTTCTTATTGATATGACGTAGAAGTTTGGAAAGAAAAGGGGAATGTCATCTCAGGTGTCGTCCTCCTCATCTGATCAGCGTTCAAATTTGCTCGATCCGTCCCAAAACGGTTCTAATGTTATTTCCAAATGGGTCGTTTATATAACTAAACTACCTCTATTTTTTTCATGCCAGAAGTAAAGCCGAAAATCTCAGTTTTTACCTTTTCTTGATCAACATTTCATGTCTTTTGTTTTATTTTCCTGAGTTGCATGTTTACGTTTTTACTTTCTCGTATTCGAAGTATAAAGAAAATACTTGGGCAGGGGAGAGTCAAGAGTTCGAGACTGATTATAATAAAATACTATGATGTATGCAGGATTGAATAACCAATTCATTGTTTTGGCCTCTTCGGAAAATGCCTATCTAAATTGTCATAAACATATTTATATTATATAAAAAATATATAAATGTAATAAATAATTATTATAAATAAAATAATCAAACAATTATTATATAAATATAATAACTGTCATTGAATAAACTCGTCATAACGCAAAATGCTGCATTTTTTAAATGACGAGTATACTTGTCAAAAACAGTTAACTGGTTAACATAGTAATAAGAGATACTTTATCAATAATTTTATCAGAATTTAAAGCATTGACATTTTAGAATTCGAGATATCAAAAACGTGAACAAAAAATATAATCTTTGTTCTTCAAGTTTTTAAACAGGTTTTGCAAACATAAAATATGTATTAGTTTCAAATTTGAGAATAAAAAAAAATCCAGAAATGATGTTAAATAAGAGACGTCTATTAGGATGCAGCTTACTAACATATTAAAGATCGAAATTACCATTATTATCTGAATGCATCGAAGTCAAAGCGTTGAATGTGGGAAAAATAAATCTAACAAATGAGGTTCTTCCGGGTGGAAAAGTATTTATATTTCCGTTCAGTTATGCTAAAAGTAAGATTTGTCTATTAAATGCACAACTTAACTTCAGTTGTTTTCCTCTTTTATAATGAAAGTAAGTTTTTCAAGATTAATTATTTCTTCGATTTTTCCAGATTACTATTTATTGAGTTTCCGCAGTAGTCATTAAGTATTTCGCTCTTTATCAAATCTGTAACGAAAGGTGATCGAAATTTTGTCTTCACCTCTGCCAATACGGTTTTTACAAATAAGCTGATAAACACTTTAATTTATGGCATTTTGTGTGTGTGTGTGTGTTTGTCTTTATGGTTGTAAAGGTGCATAATGATTATTAATATATTTCTTTAAAAAAAACTAGATTTATCCTATTTGAGTTGATTATTGATCTGTTTTATAGGACATTTAGTTCAATAAATGTGACTGTCTCATACAGTCACAAGCATGACGTAATAGTTTGTCGGGATTCTAAAATACAATCGAGAATCAAATAGAGACAGATTGACTGGACGATTCCATATCATTTGCAACAGGAATGCATGTCCCCGTTGTAATTCTGAGCAATTTTTCTAGGTACATATAGAGATAACTCGCTTCTGAGAAAATGCAGAGAAATGGTAAACGTCGAACGAGAGCGCAGTAATTCTTTCGAAGATGTTTTATTGTATAATTCGAGCGATTAAACCTTCATTTTTCTCTCTAAGTAAAAGAAAGTTAAAGCAAACTTTACTTCTAGTTGAAGAATTTAGTTCCAAATGGTACTATGGTAAAGCCGAGTGTTATCAATATATATATAATAGTCCACCATCGTCTGTAACATCGGCAGGAATTTAAAATATTCCTAGTCTTTTCAATTGGCAAAACTCAACTTCAGTTTTGGCGTCTAGTAAAGGAAAACTGAACTGAACTTTCAAAACTGAACAAAAAACATACGTTAGATTTTAATTTATCCGAGTTTTCATTAGAAAATTCAACCAAAGATTAGAATTTTAGAAAATAGCATCTAAAGATATAAAATTGCATTAAAACGTTCGTAAATGGAAATAAAATCAGTGTAACCTCCCATAAAATGATTTAGAAAGAAAATTCTAATGACTTTATAAAGAAACCTGTACAAAAATTAAGAATATTAAATTTTTTTAAAAAATTCATAATTTCGTAAAAATAAAATCGACATTTCAACCTAATCATCTACCTTAAAATGATTTAATCACCAACTTCGACTTTTAACTGAATTTTTTTAAACTATACTTTCTTTATGAAAAACAGTTATGAACATTTATGTGCATAGTTAACGTTACAAACATGACTTTTGCATATTTTCATTTCTGGAAATCATATATCTAAATGTCTTAAAATGAATGAATAAAGGAACTATTATCCTTTGGTCTGAATTTAGCATTTTTATTGAATCTATTGTGTGATCCTTGGAGAGTTTTTTCGTCGATAAATGCGGTTAATAGTATTCGAAAATCGAATTTGAGTTTTAGGCGCGTTTTTTCCAACCGAATGAAACCAAAATGTGACACGGAAATATTCTTGTGGTCCCAAAATATCATACCAAATTTGATATATTTCAGTCACTGCGTTTTTGAGCTATCACGTTTATAAGTTTCTGGCCGACAGAAGGTTTGATTTGAGATCGTTGTTGGATCTGGCTCGAAATTTGCTAATTGTGCGGTGTTTAGATGTTAATTCTGTGGATCGAAGTTTATCTCTCCAGCTGTCTCCATTTTGTAGCATCGTGTTAAATTATATTTGAACAGCAAGATAGACAGACTTCCTCTGACAGATTTTGCTCAACATTTGATAAAAATCAACACATTTGGCATACACCAAATTCCATCCATCTAGCTCAAAGCATTTTTTAGTTATCTTTGTCATAGACAGGCAGATAGGCATTCTTTTTCCAAGAATGTGTTTTTTCAACTCAGATAGGTCTAAAACTTAGAGACTAGCAAAATCTAGAGTTCGAATTTTTTGTCGATTACTATAATTTTTCTATACTAGAAGGTAATTACATTTTAAATTATTTCTATTCGGTATTCGTAACCATAAACAACGATTTTTTTTCCATCGTAAATATGCTCAATTCATAGAAAGAAAATCTAAAAAAAAAAAAAAATACATCCTAATTTAAGAAGAAATATATATATAATTATATATATATCAAAATAAATTTTTTAAAATATGTTTTGAATACATTTATCACGATGCATATCATAAAAAGATTCTCTGAAAATTGAAATTGCTAACAGCGTAGAATATGACTGTCTGATTTGACAGCAATCTTTACTAAACAGCAATTGCAAATGGTGTCGACGTCAATAAATTTATTTCAGCATCAATATTCAAATATCGATATGCATAAATAAAATAAAAATTTAGATTCAACTATATGTCTGTTATTAGATATAATGATGATGATATTCATTATCATTTAATGTTTAAATGACAAGTTAATGAAAATTATATAAAGAATTTAATTTTTATATAATTTAAATATTAGAAATGTTATTTTCATATATTGAGTGTTTATATTTGGATATAAATATATAATAAATAAGTAATAACAAGTACTTCATCGGAGGAAGAACTAGAATTTGCAAAAAATCCTCCTCGAATGCTGAAACAGCAAGTTTAGAACTTTTAAAGAGAACTGAAATTAAAAAAATATCGCAGGGAATTTTTCAATCAATGGTTCGAGAATCTAATCATCTCCTATTTCTATTTGCTAGATTATGAAGAATGAATTGCTCAAAGAGGGCCCCTACAACGTATTCATCGTGAACTGGACTGATAGCAACCAGTTCCCCTATTACCAGGCTTTCGCTAAGGGCAGGGTGGTGGGAGCTCAAACGGCAAAGCTCATAGAGCTCTTGATGGTGAGTATTTTATGAGAATAGTTGGTAGATATCTGTTACAGCACTCAAATGTTCAGCTGTTTAATTTCCCTTAAACGTAATAGGAGAAAGATTATGACGTATTCAGGACCTGACTTAGCCTAATTGGGGCCCGAGGCAAAAACTTCTTTGGGAACCCCTTCCCTCCTTCGGCTTCACTACTTTACGAACTTTATGGAAGTATTTAAATTTTTCACCTCATTATAGACATATAACAAGAAAATTTACAAGAAACTAGAATAGCTATAAAGTCCCTCCAATGGTTAGACGAAATATTGTTCTGTTAATTTTATTGATTTTCTGACAATTCTATGTCCATCGTTAAAAGGATATAGCACATCTGAAAAGCCAAAATTTGACAAAAATGCTATTTAAATTAAGTTCATTAAAGAAGGAAACGTAAAATAAACTTTCTATTCGATTTGGGGGGGATTTGATGTGGGGGCCCGGGGCCCTGCCTTAGTCAGCCTCTGAACATATATAGTCAGAAAAAGCATTAAAACAAATGTACTCCTCAATTAGATTCAAGCAGTTGGCAAGAAAAAAAAAGATGTGAAGTAAATTTTGCAATTTTCAGGTCCTTGCTTATTTTTTAAAAATTCTTGTACATGAAATATGCAAAGAAAAAAAATATGACAATCATTAAACAATTTCCAGGAGAACCAAGGTCTCAAACCCGACAACGTTCATATCATAGGCCACAGTTGAGGCGGGCAAGTCTCGGGATGGACAGGTTAGAGATTTCCGGACCTTGTCACACACATCGCAGGTATGCATTCCTTACCTGTAAATTCGTGAACACATTTTACTTTCTGTTCTACTCTATGAAAAAGGGGACGGAGTCAATGTGCAGGGCACCAAATACGTACAGTAATATTTGCTGCGTGTGTCAGCTCATTTCTAACCAGGTGTTACGATATGATTCACTTTTTCTCTCCTGCAAGAAGATCAATAAAAGTGGCGCACCTTTCATGTGTCACATGACATGATTTCATTACTTTTTCAATCAAAACGAATAACATTTTTAACGATGATAGTAAGATATTATAACTGATATCAAAGATTTCAACTTTATTCGAAGTATGGCTATGACCAAGAAAAACGGACCTCTTCAGATCTTGTTTATTAAACACGGAGATTATGTAATCATTTAACCCTTTCTAGGGCCGTGGGAAGTATGCTTCCCACCAAATGTATCAATCTTTGTATGAAATTATGTAGGTTGGCATAAGTTCTGACAATTTTTTTTCGACAAACAGGAACTTAGATCCGTCAGTTCTTTATCTGAGACAAAATGACGTGTCTTGATTTGTTACTTAATTATTCATTAACCAAATTAATTAATGAATCAAATTAAATTTATCTAATAAGCTAAATGAATCCCTTTTCTTATTCTAATTTCAAGCCTAAAAATATTTTAACATAATATGACTAGAAAAAAATGGCCCTTTAAAGGGTTAAGGAATGATATATTAGATAAAATAATCATGTAATTATGCACTTCTACCTATAAATCAATCAAAATAATGTCTTTTCCAGAAGTATTATTTATTTAATTTTTATTTATAATATCATGCTCATAAAAATGTAAATGGAGCCGTTTTATTTATCATGCATGTTAATTGTTTGATCATTCAAGATATTGTTGCATTTTTGAATTATAGCGTAAATGTAGAGACCAACGAAAAGTAGTTCCCTTGAATGGATTTGATTCCAAAGTTGAAACAGATTTATAATTTAGATGATAAAACTTTATTTCTCTTTTTGTCTTGTAGTTTTTTTTAGTTCACTTGCCCGTGGCCAGTCATACAGACAAATTTACTGTGAATAGATTTGTTTAAAATTTCATGGAAATCTGAAAAAAAAAATGCTGTTAGCATTACATATCACAGTTCTCTGTGTAGCTCGAAACTTGTTTTACATTGCAAAGGAACTTTTTTATTTTTACAAACAAACAGACATAATCTCAAAATAATTTTTTTGGACGCAAGGAGGTTTAAAACGTGAAGTTTTGTCAAAATCTGGACTTTGAATTTTTGGACTATTTCAAAATTGTCCATAAGAGCCATAAGAGAAATTGACGTTACTTCATCGCAAAAAGTCTTTTTTTAGCTTAAGTCTCGATTTTAATATGCTAACTTCGGAAAGTATTTGAAAGAATATGCGATGTTTTGTTACAAACGTAGTATAATTTTATCGTTTTTTTATCATTTACGAGGCTCATAACGATTTCTGACATAAGTTATCATGAAGCATATCTTAGATGACATCGAGCAATATTGATAAAAAAATGTGTGATTTAAGAAATTTCAGCAATGAAAATGAATATTTTTATTAATAATTATTTCCAAATTTTGTGATTTTAGTGCCATTTTTTGGAGGAATTCAGTCAAAATCAAGGTATCATATAAGTAGGGCGCATTAATGCAACTGGATATCTGCTCCAAAATGTACATTTTGAGATATTGCTGTTTTAATTAGACTTTGAAGAAAGTAATTTTCCTATATTAGTTATTATTTTATGTGGAAACAATTGGTAGGTGTTTAATTTCGCATAACAACAGATTAAGAATAATTTTAAAATAAGGATACCAAATTTAAAAAAAAGGTTAATGGTTCTACATTTCATATCAGAATCTAATTACAGCGAATATTAAACTTTGCGTTATAAATAATAGATGATAACTACTGTTATTTTATAGAATGATTTAACAAATTACAGAACTAAGGGGAGTTTTTTTTTTCTCGAATTTCTTGTATGCTAGAACAGCATGGAGTGTTTTGTGCATCCTAGTACGTTAAAGAAAACTAAAATTCTGGTTCTATTGTTTTTCTATCAATATTTGAAACAAATCTATAATTCTAATCATAAATCTACATGACTAATTTCCTTCTTTTAGCTATTAGCTTTTTTATATTACAATGCTCACTTGGATGTGGAGGAACGTCACATTTGACGAATTTCCCAAAAATGTGACAGAAATCCACAAATTTGGTGAAATTTTAATCCAAATGTCATATCTGTAACCACTCCTTTCATGAACATTCGTGTTCACAAGCATAATGCCCCCTCCTCCCCCAATGCCCTTTTCGAATTTGGAGCGGTCTGCAATGCGGATATGTTGTTGTTGTGTTGACTTATGGCACTCAACAAGCCCGCTGACAGTTATCTGCCAGCGATTTAAGCCGAGTGAGCGTCTCTTGTTTTTTCAGTAGTTCCAACTAAGGCCAAGGGGGAAGGCCAATATGGCGGCAATGGAGGATGACGTATTTTTCGAAGCTTTTGAAAAACATTGCAAGATTGTTGAATCAGCTCTTCTATCGAAATGTAATATGAACCAACAGGTTCGTGAAGAGGCCAGGCAAGCTTTGGGTGAGTTAAAATCTTCTATATATAAGAATTTTGAAAGAATAAAGGCAGTTAATTTTTTGGAAGCTTGTAAACAAAGTTTGAGGGAAGCCATTACAAAGCCAACATATGCTAGTGTTGTTGCGCCATCTAACGTCACGAAAGATAAAGAAAGGTCTTCATTTTCTTCGAATTACTGTCTAATTGTAGACTCAGAAAATTGCTCTTTTGATGATGTTAGGAAAATCATTAAATTAAAAATAAATCCATCAGAGTCTAAATTAGGTGTATGCAACTTGAAAAATATTAGAGGAAATAAATTATTAGTAAGTTGTTTTTCTGAAAATGATCAGAGTCGACTTTTAACCGAACTTAAAGCTAAATCTCCGGAATTAAATACTTCTCTGCTTAAAAGGAGGAATCCAGCCATCCTGGTTAAAAATGTGCCTAATGAAATTACTAATGAAGATCTCCTAAAAGGGATTTCTGAACAAAATCCTGAAATCGCTGCATCTGATGAAAGTTTGAGTCAGTGCAGAGTTCGCTTTACTTTAAAAAACTTCCAATATACGAGGCATGTTGTGATTGAAACGCTCCCTATGGTTCGTAAATGTATTCTGCGGCAAACAAGACTGAAAATCAATTGGAGTGTATGTGATGTTGACGATTTTCTTATCATCAATAGATGTTTTAAGTGTCTTGGATACAACCATCGTGCTGACGAATGTAATAAACCAACAGCCTGTTTTAATTGCTCTGGAGAACGCAAAGGGAAAGATTGTTCGAATAGAGATGCAGTGGCTTGTATAAACTGCATCCGTTTCAATCATAAAACAAACAATGCGCATAAAAAAGTCAATGATAATCATAAACCATTTTCTGAGTGCTGTCCTTGCCATATTTTTATAAAGAAGAATACTCAATCTAGAATTGACTATGGTTAGGTCAGATAAACAAGTTCTAAAGTAAGTTAAACAAGTTAAACCTTCATAAATCCAAATCTGCGACTCAGCAACTTATTTTACATATGGAAGCAGATAATATTGACTGTGCTCTGGTTCAGGAACCTCATATTTATAGGAGTTCTCTTCCGGGTTATCCCAGTACTTATAGACTTTTTTTATGATCCTAATTCAGACATTATTAAGGCAGCCATTATTGTTCGTTCACGTGATCTTTCAACCTTTCATGATTATAAGAATACTGATTACAATATGGTCACTTTAGAAGTTGTCGTAGGCACAGCTCTTTTCTCATATTATTTTGAACCTTCAAAAAACATTGATTCGGATCTTCATAAAATGAGCCAAGTTTTTTGTTGCAGGAATCTCAATCGACTGGTTTGGAGTATGGACTCCAATAGCAAATCCGAATTATGGTTAGTCTCTATTCAGATGCACGGGGAGATAAGCTGTGTGAATTTATTTCTGCCAACAATTTATTTATTATTAGCGAAGACTGCGGGCCTACTTTTCGTGCACCTCAGGGTACAAGCTATATTGATGTTACAGTTGTTGGTTCGGATCTACTCCAGGATATTTCGAGTTGGTGTCTTTCTGAGAATGAATCCCTTTCTGATCATGTGATGATAGAATTTGAGTTTTGTCTTTCCACTGTCCTACAAGAAACATCAAGAGTTCCTTTTATAATATTCAATACAAAGAAAGAAAACTGGTGCCGCTTTCGGGAATTTTGTTCTTCTCGTATAACTCGTATATTTGATACACTTAACAGTTGTACTGATTGTTCTTGCCTAAATACAGTTGTTGAGGAACTTGGTTCTGTTCTTTATCAGGCATGCTTGTACTCAATACCTATTAAGAAGTCTAGCAAGCATAATGTCCCTTGGTAATCAATCGAGATTGGCTGTGCGAGAAAGAGGCTTAATGTCTTTAGGCGTAGATTTCAACGTTGTAGGAATCCAACTGTTAGAGAGCTATATAAAGAAATATTTTGAATGCAGAAAAGATTATAATCAAATGCTTACTGATGCTAAATCTGATTCTTGGAAGAAATTTCTTTTGACCATTGATGTTCAAAATGTGTGGAAAAAGGCTTATACATATGGTGTTAAAAGAGAATTTATGAAAAAAATTGAAATAACTGGTATTAATCTACCCACGGGAGAAACAACCGCCTCTTTAGATGAGACAATAAATGCTGTGCTTCAGAAATCCTTTCCTTCTGATTCAGAGGAAAATGACAATCACTTACAGAAAGTGTGTTGTCAGACCGCGCGTAACGCTTACTCTTCCCTTATTGATCCTTCCTTTTCTTGTGATGAAGTTAATGCAGTTGTTTCTATGCTGAAGCCAAATAAATCACCTGGTCCGGATTCTATTTCAAATGAGATTATTAAACAGTTTCCCTTCGTTTCTTCATACACTTTTTAATGTTTGCCTAGATGCAGGTATTTTTCCACGCGCTTGGAAACTTGCCCAGGAGAGTCTTATCCCCAAAATAAATGAATTTAGAATTCCCCATTTGGATAACCTTAGATGCGTAAGCTTACTTCCGGCTCTTGGTAAATGCTTAGAGAAACTTTTTGTTAACAGGATATGCTGGTATCTGCGCCGTGGAGACTTTCTTTCTTGTGATCAGTATGGTTTTACCCTTCAAAAAAGTACTGAAGACGCTCTTTTATGTTTGAATGAGATTGTTCAGAGAAATAAAAAGAAACATTTACACTCAATCTTGGTTTCTCTTGATATAAAAGGTGCTTTTGACAATGCATGGTGGCCTTGCATTCTGAATCTCCTTAAAAAGCGGATATTCCGATTAACATTTTTTCACTTGTTGCTGACATTTTAAATGACAGAATGGCCAAAATGCAACTGGGTTCAACTTCAGCAATCCGTCGTCTTGAAAGGGGTTGCCCTCAGGGATCAGTATCTGGACCTATTTTTGGAATATCATTATCAATGATCTCCTATCTAAACTTAAAAATCTGGCCTGCTGTGACATCATAGCTTTTGCTGATGGCATCCAAATTTGTTTCCAAGGTGGGGATCTTCCAGCGACTTTCCTACACGCACAGGAAACTTTGAACCTCGCTTCCGAATGGTTAAAAGGTCTTAGATTAAACTTTAATCCTGAAAAAACCAGAGTCATGGCTATTGAAAAACGAAACGTTTGCTATGATGCATTTCAGCTATATCTCGACGGAGCTCCCTTGATTATGGTAAAGCAAATGAAATATCTTGGGGTTCTTCTTGATAGTAAATTTTCTTGGAAGCAACACTTAATTTACGTATCAGAGAAATGTGACAAATTACAGCGTGGATTAAATCGGATTGCACGTAACACGTTTGGTATAAATTCCAACGTACATTCGCTCATTTATAAACAAGGAATCGGACCCTTCATAATGTATGGTTCTAGAGTTTGGGTTGCGGCGCTTAAAAGGAAGGTGAATTCTAAATATCTGAGACGCATACAAAGAAGGATACTTTTGCGGGTCATACGCGGATATCGTACCATAAGTTACGAGTCAGTTTATGCAATTTCTGCCTTCCCTCCAATTGATATCGTTATTCTTCATAATATTGCCTATAAGGAAATCTGCTACTTACATCTCTAATTATGATTATATTCTGTCTCCATCTTTTCTCCCTCATCCCTCAGAGAGAACCGCTATCAATATTATTCAATTTAGTGATAAAACCAAGGATGCTTTTCCTGTTATTTGCTATACTGATGGTAGTAAAATTGATGGTAGAATTGGTTTCGCATTTGTTGTTTTCAGAAGTGGTATTGAATCCGAGCACTTTCAATTCAGAATTCGTGATGAATGCACAGTTTTTGTAGCTGTACTCGTATGTTTAAACTTCGCCATCAAATGGATCGCTGAACAAAATAGTGTAATCTCAGACAATCTTATTTGTACCGATTCTCTATCATCCTTGGATTCTCTGAAGTGTATTTCTTCGTCTAACAACATAATCGTTGAAATCCAAAAGCAAATTAAAAGCCTGAAAGATAAAAATGTCTCAATAGTTTTTGCATTTGTTCGTGGACACACGGGCATTTATAGAAAGGAGCGGGCCGATTGGCTTGCAAAAGCTGCCACTAAGCGCAAAATCGACATCGACGTTAATATTCCTAAACCCTTTTACAAGAAGATTACGAGAGAAAAAATGGTGGAGTCTTGGAATCAAGAATATCTCCTTTCAAATAAAGGGAGCTTAACAAAGAAATTTTTCCATCCATTAATAAGAGACTGTCATGCCATCATTTTTACACTAATTACAAAATAACCCAATTTCTAACTGGTCATGGTAACTTTAAAAGTTATTTGTACAAATTTAATTTGTTTCCGTCATCTTCCTGCGATTGTAATATTGGTGGGGAGGAAAATGTTGAACATGTATTCCTTCTATGTTCCAAGTTTGTCAAAGGAAGACAGATCCTGGCTCTCAAGCACATGAATATAAATTGGCCTCCAGAGTTTCACCAAATTATTTCCACTAGTAGTGCTTTCGAAAATTTCTGTAAATTTATTGTTGACATCTGTAATCCTTCATAACTGTTAAATTTTCTTATTTTCTTTTTGTAATGTGTTACATACTTACTTCTGTAAGCCCCGTGTGATACTTTAAGTGCACGGGGGATTTATAAAGGTTCAATTTAAAAAAAAAAACAACCTAGGGCCAAGAGTAAGTCACATTCGTTTCGCCCTCATACATAGAACACAGAAGAGCAACCATTCGAGAACCGGGACTCGAACCCGGGACGCCCAGATCAGGGGGGAGACGCGCTACCTCTATGGGAGGACCCCCGTGAAATGTGGATATTCATCGAAATATGAAGATGGAATTTTTGTCGATTTCTATACTTTTTCTTTATATACTTTGTCTACGGAAAAGTAATAAGAATTCTAAGAGAGAATCTCATTCTGAAACAGGTCTGGATCCAGCCGGTCCCTTTTTCCAGAATGCTCCCAACGAAGTCAGACTGGACGTCACAGATGCCGACTTTGTGGACATGATTCATTCCAATGGAGGCGGCAATTACATTGAAGGTAAAAGTGCTGTGCATGTTACGATTTTATTAGACACTACTTGTCGCATGGCTGTGTTTGCGATATAGTGGATGCCAGCATAATCAAATCTATTTTAAAATAAATTTAAATACATCTATGAAACAAAAAACAAAACAGAAAAATAATATTATTAATGTTGTTTGTTTATTTTTCTTAATGAAGTTGTTATTTTTGATTCTCTCAGAATAAAAATATGGATAATTGTAAAGCAATATTGTGAATGTTATGAAATCTCAGATTTTTATTTCCAAAATCCACTGACTAATTATACAGTGGAACCTCGCTTAATGAACATAATTCGTTTCCGAATCGTACTCGTAATATGGAAACTACTCGGGAGGCACCTCGAAATGAGAATGAGATTCTTCCGGTAAGGTGATTGGATCTCGCCACCCAGGTGGGTACACGAACAGGTAGAGGTGACTACCTCCCATCGATGACATCGATTCCCTTCCTTAGGGAAGGGTTGCACCTTAGCCGGTGATGACCTTAGGATTCAACCACACTTCCCGCCAATGTTGCTGTTGCGACGATCCGTTAACTCCGTATTATTTATCCGTGTGCCTTCGGGCGGGTCGAAGAGTCAGTGATGTGACTACTCCTAATATGGAATACTCTTTCAACGAAACATTATTTCTCATAAGAGTCAATGTAAAATGGGACATTGCTTTCCATCCCAAAAAAATATTTAAACAAATGTATAATAATTATTATATTTACTGCGTCTTTATTTTATAAGAAAATTGTCTAAAGACATTTTTTTTGTAAAATTAAATTTTTAAATTTTGGCTTAAACAGCATTATCATTAAATGAGTTTACAGTTCTCACAGCTACTCCTTATCAGTGTGAGGCTTCTCAACGTATCATACAATAATTTTTCATATTTTCAACATCTTTATTTTATTGGCAGGTTGTTGCTCTGTCGCAACTATTATTTCTTCTTTTCCTGACAAAATCTCTTCCGTAGCTTTATGCAGCTCCATAAGTTCTTCGATAGTTCTATCTATGTTTTTCCGCCAGCTCATAAATGTCATTGGTGTCCACCTATAGTCTCAAAATCTTTGTCAGGGACAAAATCACATCGATTAAGGCACCCCCGGAATCGCGTTCGACAGTGCTATCCAGCCAAAACTTTTTCCATGTCGGTATAACGTTTTTTTTAAACAAGCGTTCAACACAGAATAATACAGGTCCACGCAGGATGTGATGTCACGGCGTCTCTTCGCCATTCGTTGTGCGGAAGAGCTTTCATAAAGCGAGCCACTTTTTCACATTTTATTTTGCTCCTTATTTGAGATGCTTTTCAAGCGATGTGTGATTGTAGTTCTATATTTCTTAAATCCTTTCATACTTTATTGATTTCCTACATTACATTACAAAGCATGTAATAGTTTTAAGTTTCATAGTTGTTGTGTTGTGACTTATGGCACTTTAGAAGTCCGCTGACAGTCATCTGTCAGCGATTTAAGCCGAGTGAGCGTCTCTTGTTTTTTCAGTAGCGCCAACTAGGGTAAAGAGTACGACTTAGCTGCTTCATGCGTCGCATTCGCTTGCACAACCCCTTTTTATGGGGGGAGGGGCACATTCACAGACCTCACAGATAGAACACAGAAGAAGAACAACCATGCTCGAACCAGGACTCGAACCCGAGACGCCCAGATCACGGGGAAGAGGCGCTACACCTATGTCAGGACGTCGGCTCACTTTCATAGTAAAATGCAAAACTCCGACTGTAGATTTTGGACGCATATTTTTCTAAACGCTTGAAAAAAAATTTTTGACACTGAACTACACTTTTGGTAACAATCATCCACCAAACTAAATTTATATAAGTCAATGTGTTTTTGAGTTAGTATATTTATACGCATGCAAATGTACAGATTGCCTGATTGTCAACTCGTAGTTTGAAAATTTGATGCACATTTACACGTTAGATGCTAAAATTGTTCCCAAAAATTTATATATCTAGCTCCTTACGGTTTGAAGTCGTTATGTCCACTTACTTTTAGAAAGACAGACCGAAAACGACTTCTAAAAATGGAATGAGAAATGAGTGAAAATATCAGATTTTATCTATTTAAATCATTGCATTTTTGAATTATTTCATTTACATGCTTCTGAACGTACAGGTCGACAGACGCTCTATTTTTTGAATATGGCTTAACATTTGATGTGTCTGCCTTCTTCGTTTTATACAATCGTATAAATTTATATTCGGACAACCTGATTGACAGACTTACTCTGAATGAATTTCGTTCAAAATTTGATCGCGAAATAAAGGCCATATATCAAATTTCATCTATCTAGCTCAAAGTTATTTTTTGTGATATCTTCGTCACAGACAGACGTAATGCCAAAAATGTGTTTTTCGAACTCAGAGAGGTCTGAAACGTGGAAATTCGTCAAAATCACGAATTCGAATTTCTTTTGATTATTTCAAAATTTTCTCTGCACATTTCGTATACGAGAGGATAAACTTGTGGAAGTCCTTTTCTTCGAAGATAAACGAATTCAAGCCTACGCATGTGAGAGCTCGTTGGAAAAACATTCATTCATTGAATTTTCCCGCTTCTGCTTTCATTCTTTTGAGTGTCGCGTGGCTTGAAATTTCTTTTTGTCCAGGGGGAAAATGGAGTTTCATTTTTTCCCCACTTATTGTCAGAATTTTATAAAATTTAAGATGATGTAAAAATTATTCACATATTTTTTTGTATCGTCCCTATTTGAGATAAAGTCTTTTCGTAAAATTTTGTAAGACATTAAAAAGTTATCGAGAACGTATTTTTGTTTTCAGGTCTAGGAATCAAAGAAGCCCTTGGCCATATGGATTTCTATCCGAATGGTTGAAGTACCCAACCAGGATGCTTCTATCATCATAATATGACGTACGAAATGACCGACGGTAAGTAGCTGGTCAACAATAGAAATTAAATCCAGGAGTAATCTCTAAGTAAAACAAATATGAACTGAGGTCCATTATTGAAACCAACTGGAATGGTATAGCTGAAATTTTTTCTCACACTTTCTAATTAATAACTGTGTTATTTTCCACTCGTCGTAGACTTTGACTTTGTGCTTGACCAAGAAAATCACGAGTGCTCGGATTTTGGAGAAAAAGGAGTCGAAAATCACGGCAAAGCGAAAGAGTAACTTTTCGACTCTCGCGTTGGCTACGAAGTCCAACACATGAGCGTTTTGTGTTTGGTCCATTTTGGTCCATTTTTTTCGATAAATTAAAACCAAAATTTGACACCAGTTACAATTCCAGTAACTAGATTATAGCGTTGATATACATGTGAATGTACATATCGATAAATGGTGAATTCGTTGAAAATTTTGTTTTAAAATTTGATGTGGATTTTTACTTTAGATGCTATAACTGGTCAACAATTTCATTCATCTGGTTCTTTACAGTTTGTAATCATTGTGATCAGATAATCAGAGTTACGTTTTGTTCGTTCGTACTTGGATAATCAGAATATACTTTTTATGATCGTATTTCATTGGAAATTTCATTGAAAGTTATAAGTTTGCTGTAAAGACCATTGATCAAGTTTTATTCTTCTTATATTTATTTATGCTAACTGATAGAAATACAAATATTGTGACGAGAAAAAATAAACGTGTTTTTCGAATTCGGGGAATTTTGAATCGGAATGATATTTCAAAATCTCGAGATCCTTTTTTATGACTATAAAATTTTCTCTTTGATATTCCGTATATAAGAAAGTAAAAAAAAAAAAAAAAAAAAAAAAATTATCCTTTCAACCACAGTAGATATTGGTATTATTTTTCTTCTTCAACTCTTCTATTCAACTTCTATTTCAACTCTTTTCATCATCGAATACAAAACCTACATCTATGAATAAGTTAACATGATTCTTGAGTGATTTCTTTGCTAGCATACTCAGTTTGCATTGAAACGCACTGTCTGCTTAAGATTTATATTAAAAGAAAAAAATTGGAATATTCAAAGCTCTGTGAGATGTGAGACGATTTTTGATTGTTTCAATGAGCGCGTATGGGAAAATCCGTCGATTGTTATTCGAGGAAGTCATTCATTGATCTAAAATGATGAAATTCAAAGTGTCAAAACTGGGTCTGCTTTGTTTGCAAAATATTAGATTTTTTTTTAAATTTAAAATAATATTTCGGCAAAAATATTTTATTTGTTGAACCTGTGTTATTTGTCTCGCAGACCCTGACAGTATATATAAAAATTCAGACATGGTGTTCATCGAAAGTTTTTTTCATTCACTTTGTAACCATGACAAAGCAAGCTGAGAAACTTAAACATTTGCTGAAAAATCCAGACTTTTCGTTAGAATTCAACACATTACCATGACACTGAGATTTCAGAATTGTTGCCAAATTTTTTTAACTGGTTACCAAATTTGCGCCACCATTGAATTCAATTCATTAAAAACACTCACAAACTGAAGTTTTTCAAGAGAGCACACGAAATTTTCTGGTCTCTGTAGAGATAGTAAAATTTACAAGTTACATATTTATTTAAAAAGCTAGGGAGCTTTCGCCAACCCCGATGGTGCACTCAAATCATGCAAGGTTTCGGTCTCTCTTCCCGAGAGATTGATTCCCTCCCTTCAGGCTACAAAAGTAAATGGAAACAAATTGGTTTTAAAATGTTATGAACAATAAATCTCAATTCGAAATAAAAACGAAATATTTTAGCATTAGAAATCTCATCATAAAGAATGAAAACAAAGCAACATCAAAATAAGCAAATTAAATAAAAACTTTCATAAAATCGTTAAAAGGTACTTACTAATGTAATATTTTATGTTACTTGTTTTTAACTAACTTAGAGCATCTTTAAAAAGGACCTTTTTGATGCAACCTACTTTAGCCTGGATTGTAATTATAGTTCTAGATTTCGCTTTGGACAATACTGCATACAATCGACCATGCAAAAATATTGCACTTTGATAATTAATAATCATACCAACTTTGTCACAACTCTGATCTACGAGATATTGAAGGTCATGGCGAAAATTAGTCTCACAGGAAGTTGCAACCTTTTCAATGGCATATCTGCGTCATTTTTTTTTTGAATGAGTAGTAATACGTGGTATCTAAACAATTGCGCCTTTGTTGTGACCAATATTTCAGCATGTAAAATGTAGTCTTTAATCTTTCTGACCATGAACCGAGAACCATCGCAAAGCCTATCACCCACGTACAAATTCCTTAGTAACATTACAACACAGCCTAACTCAAAGCGTAGCTCTGCAGGTTGAAAGTCAGAAGGAATCGAAGGAAATGATGACAACAAATATTTACTGTTAGAGTTTTGATTCCCTCCGGTAGAGAAAAGGGAGAATTCTGTTCCCCTAACCAGATGTATTCGAGACTCCGACACGGCGACATGTACATTCTCTCTCTCTCGTCTTGGTGTTATGATGTGTTTGTGTGGTAGCTTAGAAATGTCCGTGTCCATATATATGTGAAAATAAAACTTATGAAAGTTTCAACTCCTCCTTCGTCATTAATGGAATTGTCATGCACTGATTGAACATCGTGGTGACCCGGACGTGATATGTTGAAATTTGGAAATTGGAATTTTTTTGGAAAGCACGACAATTTGGAGGGAGCGCAGTGAGGAGCTGAAACCAGAGGTGGGCATATTTATTATTTGTTCCAAGCTTTTTTTGAATTATTTAGTTTAAAATGGATATTAATAGATTAAAGGAAAAAAGGAAAGGATTCCGAACTATCTTCACGAAACATTTAACTAAAATAAAAAATTCCTTAAGAAGAGAAATTTGTAATGAATATTCGAAAGAAACAAAACTTAATGAGCTTGTGAGTTTAAAAGCTCAGATCAAGGAAAAATTGAAGGATTTAATTAGCTTGGATGACAGTATTCAATTAATTATAGATTTAAGCGAAATGGAAGGAGAAATTGAGTTATGCGAAGATTACAAAGACAAAGCAATCGAACTAACATCTAAGCTAGAAAGACAAATAGAAAATTTGAGGGATATCCCACAAGTAAGGACAAACAGTCCAGTTGCAAATAATGGGAAAATGTTATCCCCTTAAGAAATCAAAGTGTTAATTTACCGAAATTAAACATACAAACTTTTCAGGGCGATTGCAGTCAATTTATAGATTTTTGGAATTCCTTTGAAGTTGCGATTCATAAAAATGATTCATTAACAAAAATTGAGAAATGTACTTATCTAAAAACGTATCTTCGTGGAATTGCCTTATATGCTGTATCGGGATGATTGAACTAAGCAAAATTATGATGCGTCGATACAGTTATTAAAAGAAAGATTTGGCCGAACAGATATAATCATATCTTCTCACATGCATAAACTTTTATTGATTGTTCCAGTAAAGACTTGCTCAAATGTAACAGGCTTAAGAAAAATGTATGATGCAGTAGAAACTCAAATTAGATCGTTGCAATCATTAAATGTAGCTACAGGTACTTATAGTAACCTATTGTGCCCTGTAATATTACAAAAGCTACCCGAAGAATTAAATTTAAATTATAATCGTCACCGTAGGGCAGGTGAATTATTTGATATCGCTAATTTAGTAGAATTCTTAAGAACAGAAGTAGAGTGCAGGGAAGCTTCTTTATTATTAGCAAATCCTAAAATTTCTAATTTAAAGGAGTATTCTTTTAGAAGCAAACCTGATTATTAGCTTACAAAATAAATATTCTTCGCATACGAATGCCTTAACGACACACGCTGATTCATTTCACCATAAATCTGAATCGAATCGTAAATGTAATTCAAAAATAAACTATTATCCTTCTTCCGATGACAGAATGAGTCATCAAAAATGTATCTTTTGTACTGAAAAACACATGAGCCATGATTGCTCAGTTAATATTAAAGAAAAGAAAAAATCGTTAATGGCTAAGGGAAAATGCTTTGTATGTTTTCAGAGAAGACATAAGATAATTCTGCCATAGTAACTATCAATGTAAGCTCTGTGGTTCTTTTTCGTATAATTCCTTAATTTGCGAAGGACCGCAACCCGATACCGTAACTAAGAATATTTCCCCTCCAGTCGAAGAAGGGACTTTTATCCCCAAAGAAAATAATACCGCTTCTACCATGATATCTTTCAGCACCGAATAAAATAAAAGAAAAAATAGGGTCCCTGGACCGGTTTTACTGCAAACATTTTCAGCTGTGGTGAACGGAGGAAGGGGGAGTAAGACGCACCTGCGTTGCATGTTGGATTGCGGGGCCAATAAATCCTTCATCTTGAGAGGGGTGGTCGAGGAATTGGGATTGAGAGCAGTGGGCAGGGTAGTTCTAGCTATTCACACTTTCGGAAGTGAAACCGCTGTTTATGATATAGTGGTGATTACGTTAAGGAATGTACAACACCCGACTCGGTGTGTTGAAATACAAGCTGTTGTTTTTGACTCGATTACTTCGGCGAAAATTCATACTCCATCGCAGTTTGTTAGAAACACAGCGTTGGAAAAGGGAATTGAGTTAGCAGATGTCAGTACTTCTGAGAGGATTGATGTCTCGATTGGTTCGGATTATACTTCAGAGATTTTGGGCGAAAGGAATGTAAGGATTAGTAAAAGATTGATTGCAGCTGATAGTATTTTCGAATATTTGCTCCTGGGAAAGGAGATGGGAATGGATTGCAAGGAGATATCTGCTAACCATTTGATCGTCGAGGGTGAGGAATCGAGCTTTGATAGGGTAAAAGATTTGTGGTTATTAGAGACGATTGGGATAAATGCGGATAAAGAAGTGTCTCTTTCGGATAAAGAAACTTTAAAATCGTTTCAACAAAATACGACGTATAAAGACAAAAGATACGAAACTCGTTTGTTACGGAAGGAGGATAATAAGACATTACGCAGTAATTATGAAATTGCAAAACGTCGTTTATTCGGTTTAAGCAAAGCATTAGATAGAAACAAAGAATTAATTGTTAAATACGACGGCATCATTAAGGAACACTTAAGAGAAGGTATTATAGAACGAGTAGATTTGAATTTAGACCAAAATATAAACACAGGTTATTTTCTTCCACATCATGCTGTAGTGCGAGAACGGAAGGATAGTACAAAGGTTAGGATTGTCTTCGAGGCATCATCAAAGGGAAAAGGCGCGTTATCATTAAACGATTGTTTAGAGAGCGGACCGAACTTAAATCCTGATTTACTTGAAATCTTGTTACGGTTTAGGTTACACAAAATTGCATTTAGTGCAGATATTCAGCGCGCTTTTTTAGAAGTAGGGATCGCCGAGGAAGATAGGCAGTTTTTAAAATTCTTATGGATGAAAGGGGATTGTCCTAATCTCGGTTTCAGCCCTCACAATATTGAAACATTTCAATATAAAAGAGTCACCTTTGGAGTGAAATGCAGTCCATTCTTACTTGTTAAACTGCATTTAGAAAAATTCGGAAGTGAATATGAAGAAGCATGTAAAATGTTGAGCTATTTGTACGTAGATGACCTAGCAGCTGGTACGCCAAGCGTTTCCGGAGCAATAAAATTGAGCAAAGAAATGATTTATATTCTAAGTCAGGCCAGAATGAATCTTCGAAGATGGGCTACGAACTCCCCAGTTCTAAATGAAGCTTGGAAACAAGCTAATGTTGACCGCCGTGAAACATCCGAAGAATTAAGTGTGCCATTAAAAATTCTTGGACTCATCTGGGACAATATCAGCGATAAATTTACCATAGACATTCATCAAATTTCTAAGATGAAGGACAGTTATCTTTCGAAGCGATTGATTCTGAGCATCTGTGGGATGCTGTTTGATCCATTGGGGATGATAACCCCTTTTACTGTCAGAATGAAGTTGTTACTACAGAACACCTGGCAACGGTAGCTGAAATGGGATGAACCACTACCACCGGACATTCAAGAGACATTTCTGTCGTGGCTGGATGAGGTAAAAACTATCCCTCAGATTTCTTTGCCTCGTCCTTACTTCCTTGATGCAGAGACTCCAATGGCTGAAATTCACATTTTCTCCGATACAAGCCCAAAAGCTTATGGTTGTGTGGCCTACTTCAGGAAAGTGACCAACGGGAAGGTGAACTCCAGTTTCATAGTGGCGAAATGCCGCCTAGCTCCATTGAAAAAATTGAGTCTGCCCAGACTCGAACTCATGGGAGCCCTTGCTTCTGCCAGATTAGCAGAATACTTAAAAAAAGCATTTCCCTGGATTACATCTGACCACATCTTCTTCTGGTCGGATTCGCAAATCAGCCTTCATTGGATAAAAGGAGACCCTCTGCGATGGAAGGAGTTTGTGAGAAATCGCGTACGGGAGATCCAAGAGAAAACCAATCGAGAAAAGTGGAATTACTGCAGATGAAAGACGAACCCCGCAGACAAGTTAACCCGAGGACTGTCTATCCGAGTGTTAGCGGAAAATGATGTTTGGTGGCATGGTCCAGACTGGTTGTTTAACCCAGATCTATGCCTTGACAACACAGTGAACAACGAATTCAACGAAGTTGAAGTAGTAAACGAATTAAGGAAAGACTATGTTCCAGCGAGCAACCTAGTAATGACTGTAGCCGGAACTAATTGTGATGATTTTCTCGATAAACTTCTCAAAATCACAAATGACTATGTAAAACTTATTCGTATTATTTCATATATTTTTAGATTTTCAGCTAATGGCAGGTACCCCTCAGTCAAGGACTGCCGGGCCCATTACGGCTGATGAAAGGATTCAGGCAGAAAACCAATTAATCCGAATAGTTAAATGTGGTAAGTTTAAGGAAGAAATTAGAGATTTGAAAAGAGGTAAGAATGTTTCAAGGAAAAGTAAACTGTCAACCTTAAATGTATTTTTGGACGAAAATGATATTCTAAGAGTGGGAGGCAGGTTAAAAAATTCCAAATTAAATGTTTATTCAATATATCCTATTGTGTTACCATCGAATCATATTTTAACTTACAATATTTTAGTGCATTATCATAAGAAATATTTACATTTGGGAAGCCGGAGTAAAATCCTTTAAATTCCATTTAAAACGCGTACTAGGAAATCAAAAACTAACTCTGGAAGAATTTCTAACAATTTTGGCTGAAATTGAAGGCGTCCTAAATTCTAGACCCCTTACTCCACTATCTCTAGAATTCGACGATTTTGAAACTTTGTCACGTGGTCATTTTTTGATTGGCAGACCAATAAATGGAATTGCCGAACCATTGTTAATTAACTTAAATGAAAATCGATTATCAAAATGGCAAAAAATTAGAAAATTTTCTCAAAGCATATGGAAAATATGGAAACGCGATTATCTTTGCAGTTTACAACAACGTTACAAATGGAAATTCAATAAGAATGATATAAAACTCGGAACACTTGTTCTGATAAAAAATGAAAATTTACCTGGAACGAAGTGGTTATTAGGAAGAATTACTGAAGTTTTCCACGGAAACGACAACCAAATATCCTAAAAGGAAATGTTCGTGATATAGCTATTTTACCCTATGGGAATGAAGTGTATTAATG
>JAPMOR010062154.1:866324-929447 GCA_026543865.1 Argiope aurantia | reverse complement strand
ATATATATATATATATATAATGGAATTTAATAATCAGAATTGTATTTGTATTTATACTAATTGTATAATTTGTATTATTGTGAATTTATTGTTCTATTGTAACTATAAGTATGCAATTTTATGAAGGTTTTCATCCGGGAGGTGGATGTTAGAGTTTTGATTCCCTCCGGTAGAGAAAAGGGAAAATTCTGTTCCCCTAACCAGATGTATTCGAGACGCCGACACGGTGACATGTACATTCTCTCTCTCTCGTCTTGGTGTTATGATGTGTTTGTGTGGTAGCTTAGAAATGTGCGTGTCCTTATATATGTGAAAATAAAACCTATGAAAGTTTCAACTCCTGCTTCGTCATTAATGGAATTGTCATGCACTGATTGAACATTTACCAATCGGCCTATTTCGAACTCAAAACCCAAAGCTCCACGATGAGAACATTCCTTCTCATATCTTCAGTATCTGAATATTGATTCAATTTTTCACGCTTTTCCAAAGAACGTAGCAGCATCAGGATCCAATTTTCTTTTACACTTGACAACTTGGTCTTTCTTTGCATTATCCCTTCCTCTGATATCACTAGATGCCTTATTACTATTTAAAAGTGTTATACTTCTGGGCCTATAACCAACTGTTATCCTTCTGGGCTCTTAATCAACTCTGTTATACTTTAGGGTAAACTAACCCAAACTTTAGCAAAGCAAGCAGTGACATTTTTGTGTCGAGAAGGCATAAAGATGAAAACAGTTTCTTAAAAATTACTTTTATTAAAAATCCAGAACAAAGTCAATGTGCTCGTAACTGGACCAATCAAAATAATAAGTTGAATAATAAAAACTTAGATCAACATTACTAGACCTCAGATTCGAACCGTCTAAAATAACTAATCGGCATAGTTAAACTGTTGAAGCAACATACAGTTGCATAGCCAACCAGTCGAAGCTCTCTACCTTAGAGCTAAAAAAACACATTTCTCATATTCCATATCCTTCTCTTTTCTCAAGACTACGACACGAGCCAAGCACCCGGAAAAACACGAGCCGAAATTAAAATAGTCGCTCGATTTGCATTGCGATTGCTGCCAACCACAAAACACGAAACTCACAAAAAGGTCGGGTTCGAATCATCGGTTTGTTTACTTTCATTGAGATCATGGAACGGGACTGGAAAAACAACACAAGGACCGTCAAATTCGGATCCGAAAATAACTTTCGCATGGTTTTTCTTTAAAAGTCTAACAAAAAGGACAGGGTAACACGTATATTTCTTGGGTATTCAGACGATTGCTAGCCCAGAAACGAAACATTTCCGTTCATTGAAAAAACGGAAAGCTATTCATTAGTATTTCCACAAACTGTGTGACTAAAAGTATAATCAACAAGTAATATTATTTTAAACTCATTTACTGTTCATTTGATACTCATTAAAGCTTTCCTTTCCCCTTTAAGTTCACCATATCATCGTCAACTGCATTATATATACAAATTATTACGACGTCTTAAAAAAACTTAATTAAATATTTCGAACAATACTGGCAAAATAAACCTCAAATGCCCTCTTTCCGGTGACTTGCTATCTTCCATTCACAAATCGAATAAAACGCAATGCTGACATAACATTTTTTATGTAATAGAAAGAAAAATTCCTCTATTAAAATAAAATGAAATATCTAGAACTTGTTTGGATCCCAGAAAATGAATGGGTGAATCGTTTCACTCGAAAAGCGTCAACTTCAGAAACAGTGAAATGGATATCTTCCAAATACATCATCTGGCACATCAAAAATGCAATTCCGAGGATAGCATTCAAGGAAAGGAAAGAAAGTAGCTGCTCCTCATTGAGAAAGCATCAAATTCAGACATCGTCGATGTCCTCCCATCGATGTCTTATTCTCACGCTTTTGCACTGGAACCTTTCCACCCCATATAAGCTTGCTCTGCCTAGTTCACCCGTTACGTCCTGCTTGTATTGAAAGTGAGGAGATAGAACGTATTGTAAAAAAAATTAAGTTTTACGAACAACTCTGGAAGCGAATAGGAATTGGACCACTTTCTTTCTCTTGGCTTTTTGATCTAACGGAAGATGCAGCGAAAAAAACAAACGCCACCAGCAAATTTCTTTAGCAACTTTCTGATCCTTAAACTTTCATTCGATAAATTTTACTCTTTGTCTTTTTGTATTGTCACGGTTCTCATGAATTTAGCCTTCCGTTTCATCTCTGTCCTTTTGGTCGTTTTAAGTTTAGTTTTGTGCCATGTTCTTTTTTTGTACAATTTTTCTCAATACAACATTTTTTATTAGGAGTCGAGAAAAATGGAGATAAATCGTCCGAATAGCAAGCATACATTTCAAAGCACTATTGAACTACTGAACTGAACTAGAATTAAAAACTTTAAACAGAAGATAAGGCTTAATACATAAGGAAAATTAATATTGCATGATAAATTGAATCATACCCGACAATAATAACAAAAAAAAATCAAAGGGCTTATAATATATTTCAAAAAATACTATAATTCTGAAAATAAATAATGCCTCATAAAATATGAAACGCTGCTAAAAGTACAAACACTCAATATGTCTTCCCTTAGCTTTATATCTATAATATAACCTTCCTCATCTCAGAGGCATTAGAATATGCCCTTATCTACGTCGCAAAAGCATGGGCTCTAGAACTCATTCAGTGTAATTAGTAACAGTGATAAGCATACAGTGTGGTCTATTATAATTTCAAAAGAAGAAATCGCGGACTATAAGATTTGGAAGCTTTCAGAACCATCTAAACAGATGTGACCCATGATTTAATTCATGTGAAAATAAGAATGCGCTGCATTTGGAAAAACGAAAGAACGGAAAGGAACTTTGATACCTGTTTCTTCTTCCCCGAATAGCAACGAAGAGTATAATAACTATACAGAATGACTCCTCGCCCTGCTTCAGCATCCAAGGGGAATTTCATCATCTAGTAACTGTGAATAATACTTTCGAGCTCTGTTGTAATAACCAAGATTTACTCGCCGCGCTGCTGAGGCGAACTGCATGATCTATTATTATCTAAGAATAATACTTCCGAACTCTATGCTAATCATAAAGAATTACTCAATGTCTTGTTTAGACAGCCTAGGCGAACTGCATTATCTAAAAACTGGCAAATTCCGTAATCAACTTCAAGAATTACTCCTCACCCTGTTTGGTTATCCGAGGTGAACTGCATGAACTAGTAACTGTTAATAATGCTTTCGATCTCTGTAGTAATCAAAGAATTACACCCGCACTTCTTGGATATCCGAGGATCTACATGATCTAGCAATTCCGAATAATTCTTTCAAATTCTGTCGTCAACGAATAACAGGCCACGTTATGAGTGGGTCATATGACTATCTGACAGAGATACGACTCATCATTAATGACGGGGCCATTAACTGTGCAACACCACAATTTCTTTAACTTTTAAGGAAGTGAGAACCAGCTTAATTGGAACAATTTTATATTCTCCTGTTTTAAGAGAGAGAGAAATATTTTTTAATTATAAGATCTTCACAATTATGCGATTATATGATAATTAGTCTGTATATTTATAATTGCTTACAAAATTTTCAAAATAACATATTAAGATCTCTTAATAAGTGAGATTTTAACACGTTGAATGCCATGGGGATCACTGGTGATCGGCACTAGCTTTATTCGTAACGTCTTCTGGTCACAGGCGAAGCCAAGGTTACTGGAAACACATAAGTCGAGTAAATGTGCAATGGTTTTTTTAATATTCTCATTGTTACTAAAATAGTCTGAAGGTATTAATGAACATAGAATATATAAATATGACAAACGACTGCATTTCAGTTCCATTGGTGATCACCGTGACCATAATAAAATAAATGCATTAGGAATGATTGCACATATTAACTTGTCTGTTGTAATTAATATTTCACAAAAATATTCAAAGCATAATGAGAATTCATGTTAGACAGATAGGCAAGCCATGCGAAACTAGCATGACACTCAACGCGTTAAAGAATGACATTTTTGCAACGTAGATTATATTATATTTTAATAAATGTTGTTTATTTGAATATTAGAAGAATATAAAAGAATATTAAAATATTATATAATATGCCTGAAAATGGTTTTTTTTTTTTTGTTCTTTAAACTTTCATCTTTTTCTTCAGCGGTTGGCAACTACGTCACAAATTCCTGCGCGCACTCCAGAGCCAACTTCTACTTTGTCGATTCCATCAACAAGTGCACGTTTATGGCGGTGGAGTGCGAGCTTCGAAAAAGGGAAGTGTGACAAGAATGGAACAAACGTCAGCGTCATGGGGCTGAGGGCCCAAAAGATCCCCAATCTCGAAGGGTCACGCAAGTTTTATCTGAAAACAGACGATGAATCGCCTTTCTGTGAAGAATGAATAATTAAATTTTGTACACTAATAAAACATTTTTTTTTTGTTATATATCGTTTTTATGTTTTGACTTTTGTAAATGAAAGTCAACTACTATGTACTTCAAAGGAGATTTCTAAGCCATATGAACACATATAAATGTTATTAAAGATTTTCTGATTTTTATTGAAAACTAAAAAAAATTAACTATGCTTCCTTTATACTTCTCAATCTTTTATTTATAACAGATAATTATATATTTTATGGAATTTTGCTATAATTTTCTTTCAAAATCCACCACCAGAGGGTGCCACTTATGTGGTATCAAATTTTTAAATTTATTTATCAGTTATTTAGCTGATAATAAAGTTTTAAAAATATATAAAGAAAAATCGTTTCAAGAATATAAAAGTAAATAAAAATCATCGACATGCATTGTTGTATTTTGTTTTTATATTGACTTGAAAACATAAGAAGGAATTTTTTTAACTTAAAGAAATTAAAGGAATTTCATCTTATTTAATTAAGAGACAAAATTTGTTATTTATTTAAAAATCTACTCATGCATTTTGAATTAGTAATGTGCACTTAAAGATAAAATGTTTAACTTCTCATTCATGTAAGATATTTAATTCAAAAACCAATATTAATATACAAATATTTTAAAACATTGGAAAAAAAATAAAAAGGGCAATGTTCCATTAGCATAATATTCATTAACTAAAATTTTTTCCATTGGTTAAGTAATTCGAAAGATTAAGGCCTTTTAACAATTACTTGTATTGAAAATAATGTTCAAAAATATCTATTTGCAGTACAATATTTTAATAAGATATTTAATTTTTCATATAAAAATATATGAAATTTGAATAAAAAACATTAATTTTGCATTAAATTGTGCGCATGCCCTAGAAATTATGAATAAAACGCGCTTATGGCTTTGCTTTGTATGCTCAGTTTGTGTAGAATTCCGTCCAATACTCCGCCAATAATCAGTTTGCACAAGTTCCTCTTCTCTATCTTTCAATCGTTCATACCTGCTCTTCAGTTCGTGGAGGAATCTGTCTCCTTTTTTCTTTTCCAGCAGAAACGAGATTCTAAGGAAACATATCAAGATGGTTTTGCAGAAATACACTTTGGTATTCATAGAGCAGTTGTTGTTGTTGTCTTGTCAAGTAGTGCAATAGGATTAGATCTGTCCGAAAGTGCCTAAAACGGCTTTGCACTACTCATGGAAGAGGGGGGTTGCCAGAGCCTCCGGGGAGGTTGAACTTCTACCTGTTGGTCAGCGGAAGGTATTTTATTTCCCTTCTACCACCCAAAGGAAAACCCAATGGAGGCATTCCCCAATCCGCCACCTGGGGACGCGCTCTCTAGGGGTTACAGGTTCCCCCGAGGGTCATAGAGCAGTCAAACAGTTTATAGAAATCCAACATTTTCTGGTAAATTTCGATGAAGCTCTTGGAATGATGAATCTCCTCTCTCTACGGATCTGGTGCAAATGCCAAATTTCATCCGTCTAGCTTAAAGAGGTTTTGAGTTATTATGCTTGCAGATAGTAAAACGTAATTTCAAAAAATATGCTCTTTTTTTCGCTGAAGGTGGTTTAAAATGTGGAATTTCATACAAATTTTGAATTTTTTGACGATTGTAATATTTTATCTTTGGTATATTTCGCAAACGGGAAAGTGAAAAAGATTTTATTTAACTAGTTTTCTGTTTCCATTATTGAAGTATCTCAGCCTGATCCCTATTATAAAATAGGCAAAGTAAGCAACTGCCAGGGGCAAAATTCAAGATCTTTGCAACTTTGAGAGTGGGGGGCCTTCAAGAGTTTTCCGCAATGTTTTCAGAGTAATCTATAATAATTTTTGGCTTTTATTTGCTTTATAAAGGTCATGCATTCGAACTAATTAAAATTAAAATCAAACGCGTTTAAATTGATGAGAATTTTTTTTTCTTTCATATTTGCTCGTAGACTAGCGTAGTGTCATTTTTTTGTGAATTTGTTGATTAATTCACAAAGCAATAGTTCTGGGAAACTTCATATTACAATAATTAGACTGTGTTAAATTAGTTTTGTAATATTTTTGATATCTTGTTAAAAATTACTTTTAAATTTCAATTTTATTTATATTGAATCAAGCAGAGATGAAGGAAACTCGTCGTTAATTGTCCGGTATTTAAGTTTGTCGTAATACTTGTTGCTTTAAAATTGTTTGCATGGTGACTGAGAAACTGGTTTGGAAGTTGGAGAGGAACGAAACTTGGATTGTCTGTTGGCCTGTACGGGGTTTATTCTGACTCTAGTTCTAGCTCGTTTCTCTAAGATACTTGATAATTTTTGCAAAAACAAGATTCACAAGGTGTTTCTTTTTCTTTTTACAAAAATCATGAGCGCTCATATTATATTTACTTTTTAAAATGTGATCCGTATATAAATCTAATATTGCTGACGAAATGGCGCCAATACTTAAGCGCCTCTTCTCCTTTTCCAGAGAATACGAAAAATAAAATAAGGACTGAATTTACCCAATTTAATAGATTTTTCGAATAATTTCATTTCAATTAAAATGATATAAAATTCTACAAGGCTTTTAAATTAAAAGTTCCTAACACTCTAAGTGTATATGCATAACAAAAGCAAGATGATTTTGATTTATACTATCACTTTTAATTTCTCATCATGATTATTCTCTTAATTGAAAATAAACAAGAAATGTAATTATTGTAGTCCAATTTTTTTTATTACATCAATAAACAGAAATCAATTCACTTCACATCGAATTCTTTGACTAATACATCTCACAACGTCATTTTGCACTGTAACCAGAAGAGTGGTCTTCCGAAAATTTTCTCGCATACTCTAATAAAAGAGCATTCCTTGCATTGCATTAATGAACGATAATTACGAAATTCATATCTCTGGCGTAAATGAGGCCATTATTACTGAATTTTTGGCAAGAATAATTTTTTCCGACACCTGTTTGCCATTGACACAAACATTTGACGCAAAATTACAGTAGTGGTCACAAGTCAACATACTGTTACCAACCTGTAATTTTGCTTCCTGCAACGAATAGTGTCATTGTAAGAAAGACCGTTTTCAGATCAGTCCTGGTAGGTTCCGCGTCAGTAAACTTAGAACTTGGCGACTATTCGGCGACTTTGTCGACAAAATGGATATTGCTAGAAACTTCGAGAGTTTTATCGATCCATCCAATAGGAACTGAGATACACCCAGATACTCCTGATTAGACCAGAAGGTTCTCGGCCGCTTCCCGGGAACTACAAAAGGACGACAATCTCAAGCTGCAAGGAATCGTGAATTGAATCACATTTGAAGTCGTAGACAAATAACGAGTCTTCGAGAGGATAGCGAAGCTACGGCGGAGTGTCAGCGTTGTGTGGAGCCCAAGCTATTGCTGAGAGGAGCTATGTGCCGAGTTCTTTTGTCTACTGTGAAAGCAGCGCCGTGTCGTGTGTGGAGTAGCCAGTCGTTTAGTAGTGAGTCGGCAGATGGATACAGCTAAAGCAAAGAGACAATATCAAAAACCTTTCATGATAAGAAAAACTAGCGAAAGCGATCACCTCAAAAATTTCTGGCATACTGTCTAATAAAGATATTATCACAGAGAACTCCTAGCATGGTGTACAGCAGTTACGAAATATTAATTTTTCTCTTGAATTTAGCATTTTGACTGAATCTACTTGGAGATTAATCCCTGACATGTGGGTCTAAAACATAAAATCGAATTTGGGTTTTTAGACGCCTTTCTTTCACTCGATTGAAACCAAAATTTGATAGAGAACTACAATTGTAGTCACAAAATCACATACCAAAGTTGATATATTTAAGTGATTGCGTCTACGAATTATTTTATTTACATATACACAAAAGTACCAACCGACAGACGGTCAATCGTTTGACAAATTTGGTTCAAACTTCGATAATTATTTATATGTTAAATGATAAACTTGTTTCTTAAATTTGATCTACCCAGCTCTTTGCGTTTTGTTTTTATTGAGTCGCTTGTACTCTAAGAGCTAGAGAGAAAAAGTTCATATGAATGGATTTCGTTTCAAATCTGATAGAAATCGACAAGTTTGATCGTCATTCCATATACTGAATTTCAGCCGTCTAGCTCAAAGAGTTTTAGAATCTTGATGATCATAGGCAGAGAGACATAACGTTAAATAATGTGTTTTTCAGACTCAGGGAGGCTTGCAACTTGGAAATTTGCCAAAATATTTCAAGTTCGAATTTTTGATAATCCCAATACTTCATATACGAGGAAGTAAACAATGTTTTCCGATCACAACTATGAATTATAACGAAACTGTGAATTTTTCTTTTTTTTACATTTGTTAAGTCTAAAAGTTTGGTAAAAGTGGAAATATCAAATTTTATCAGTCGAATTGAAAGACCTCTAAAGATATCATGTTCATAGGCCTACAACAAAAATCGAAAAATGTGTTTTGCGAACTCATGGAGGGAGGGAGGGGTTAACTAAAAGTGCTTTTGGGTTATCGTGTTCACAGGTATACAGACAGAGATAATGACACAAATGTGGTCTTTTGAATTCAGATGTCTCAAATGTAAAGATTCGTCAAAATGTCAAGTTGGAATTTTTTTGTTGATTACATTACTTCCTCCATACATCATATATTAAAGATAAAAAAAAGATTTTAGGCATTTTTTTAGAATATTAATTTAGTTAATCTGTTTTTTGCACCTTAAGAATAAAATGTTGAAGTAAATAAAGTGATATTTTATGAGAATGCAACCCAAGTTAAATGAATTCATTGCTTAGTGAAAAGATATTTAAATCACATTCCAGACACTATTACCGAAAAATTTATTTCGAAATATTAAGCCAACAACCAGGTTTTGAAAGCTCTAATAAGATATAAACATTATACAAAAGACAAATTATCTTCTCTTGTTTTCTCGGACATTTCTTTTAGAAAAAAAAAACTAATGTAAAAGTTATGTTTAATTTTATTTAGTGTCATGTTTACTTATAAAAAATTGTGTTATTAAAAAACACACTTTAATTCTCTGAATTAAAGTATACCAATATTTTTATTAAGTACTAATATAAGATGTGAAGAATCCATAGCCTTACGTATTTTTGTAGTTTCAGAATTTGACGTCCATTATAGCACCACATTTTTGTAAGCATGAGCGGATTCACCATTCAGATGGCCATCCAAGTCTGGAACAATGTATTGCGGCTGGAAAATTTCATAGATGCTGGACTGGATTAAGCCCTCTATATGCCTTTCGACAGTGTTTGTCTTCTCCATCTTACAAAAAATATCATTTTTAAATTGATTTTAATTTAACAACTTGCGCTGGTAACCGACTCACAAACGCGCGTGCCAAAACAGCTCACCGTAACTCGCCTCGATGCCACAGAAAGTGTCCACTGTCGTATAGAAAGCGGATCTTCTAAATGAATTAATTTTCGACCTTAGAGTGTACTCTTGCAAATTGTGTTATGGTAAACAATCTCAGTCAACGGTCGCCAAAATCGCTTTTTATTTCTGTGACAACTACTTGCTAACGTGTGCAGCAAGTGGTCGGCGATTTTGAGAAAAAAACATTTAGATCTGCGTAAATACATCTTTCGAGCGCAAGTGGTTAATATCCCTTATAAACAGTTCTAGGTAGCAAATTTTGACAAATTGAAATTCAGGGTTTTGTTAATGAATAGACGAGGGTCTTATTTAATTAAATGAGTTCTGATGGCGCATTTTCATACTATTAGAATTTGAAAGTAATTTTAAAGCTTTTTAGTTAAAATTTTGATTGAGATTAGTTAAAGAAAAGAAAGAAAATTTCTTTGTTAAAAATAAAAAATCAGTGCGAGTATAAGAATCAATTTAAAACCATACGCTAACTTTTATTTCTTTTTCATATATGAAATATACAAAGAAGAAGTACTGGAATCATGAAAATAAAAATCGTCCATGAGATTTCATACATTTTGCAGGTCTTAAAATATACCGAATAAAGAATTTTTTGGAATTATATATATTTGTTTAGTAACATGACGGCTAAATAAAAACAAACAAAAAAAAAATCGGATGAGATTTGTTGCGTGGTCTTGCCATTAAATTTGTGGATTTTTATTAAGTTTTAAAATAAATTCGTCCATAGGAAGTCTGTTGCCTCAATATGTTAACTCAAAAATACAGCAGTACAGATAGGCACAATTTGTCTTATGATATCTTCAAAACTATAGAACTATAATTGGATGAAATTCTTTATCTCGTTGATAATCTCCGTGTTTGTTTATTTGTATGTATGCAGGCGAAAAGTAATAGCTCTAAAACATTACAACTGAACTGAATGGAATTCGGCATATGCTTTTCTATGCAAACGTTCATGTGATCTGGTGTGTGTTGCTCTTCATATACACAACACGAAAGAGCTTTATATATGTGAAAATGAAGAAGTTCAAAGTATGTATGTGGCTCTTCACATGCACAGTACATGTATGGAATATATATATTGTGCATATAAATGCATATGTGGAATATTATGCGTATAAAAGTGAAGTACATACATTGTATATATAAATAATACATGGAATACATACATTGAGCCTTTACACATGAGTGCAGCATACATAGTGCAAATGCTCATGTACGCAACATACATGAAAAATGTACATAAGTATGAAACATTATATATGCATACACTGTGTGAATATAAATACGTGTGCATGGAAATACTGTGTAAATATGCATATGCACATGCAATGTAAGAGTGGAATTTATACAATCTGCAATTAATATAGACAATGGATATGCCATTTTTAAAACAAATGTGGATATGGTATATTCCACAAATGCAGATGCGATTTTATGACCAAACTTATGAACATGCATCAAATTTTGAACGCAATCATGGAAAAGGGCGACGTGCTCCCGGCTTTCCTCATCACAGTACGAAGCATAAACCGCGTCATTATGTTTCGGTGTGCGTAATGTGTCTATTGCATCGTTTCTTCCTTACTCGAGGGCGGAGAAAGGAACAGAACTAATAATATTGTGTTAATACAAGGAAAAAGGGAGGAAAAACGCTACCATCGGTTGAAAAGGAAACACGAATGTAAATTATATTTTGCTGTTAAAACGTTTCAGTGCTTTTTAGGAATTGTAAACATTTTACAAGTTACATATACACTTGTTTAATCTCAGAAATATTTTTAATGCATGTTACTGAAAGTAGTTAAACATTTTTTTCTGATACAAAAATATTAGTTAAATAATACTTTTCTCTATAAACTAGCGTAAAATACAAACGTCCAATTTCCCGTATTTTTCTTATGTGAAATCTGAAACACAAAAACATGTATTCTATCGTTAAATAAATTAAGAAGAAAGGAAAAAAAAAAAAAACTGCGGATAACCCCTCCCCCTCCCCAGCTTTTTGATGGTTCCCAAATTAAAATTATCTTCCTCGGCAAAAGGAAGAATTTGATTTAAGATCATTTAAGCCACAGCAGGCGGAAATAAGAGAAGTCACGGAAATTGGATAAAATATTTTCCATTTTCTTTTTCAACCGCCTGAGTCTTAAAAAAAATCCTTGACTTTTATTGTATCTTATCGTCAAAGAAAGAAGACAAAACATGTTTTATATTGCAGCAAATATAATGCATTCTGCTTACACCTCACATAAATAAACACCGTATATCATAATAATAAAATCATAAAGTCAGCTATAAAATGGCTAGCCTTAAGACTGCTGTAATTTATTAATATTTATAAAGTTTTACCCAACACTTTTATACCATAGTTTTATCACATTCATTTATTCTAGTACACCATCTTCTTTTTTTTTTAGTTTTCTTCTAATGAATAAACAAATATGTCGGTTCTATGGAGAAGAGAATAATTCTTTCTTTATTTTTAAAAGATATTTTCATTCAAAGATGTAAATGCTTTAAATTTTGTTTATTTTTTTGGCGTTCTCGATAATTTTGTATACGTAGAAAGACCATAATTAAAATATAGATGTTATAACTTAATTATTAAGCTCATACTTGAGTAAAAGCAACGCCATTTCGTATATATGTTATTTAGAGCATGAAGAACTAGTATGGAGCAATATAACTAAAAATTACTCTTGAGCCAATAAACATCAACATAAACCATAGAGAATAAATTTATTTAAAAAAAAATTCCATCACATTACGCGTTTTTTCCGAACCGATTGAACCCAAAAATTTGAGATAGAATTACAATGGCAGTCAAAAAATCACATATCAAATTTGATGTATTTAAGTAATTGTGTATTTACGTTATAGTGTTTACATACTTCTGAAATTACTGACCGTCAGACGGTCAACCCCTTGGTGGTTTTGGCTCAAAATTGATATCTACATTATAAAGGTTAAAGGTTAATAATTTTATTTATCCAGATCTTTTTATTTCGTAGTTACCTTATTAACTTATATTCAATAGCTGGATAGACAAACTTCTTCAAAATGGAAAACTCAAAATTTGAAAAAAAAAAAAAAAAAAAACACCCCCTAGAAATTCGGTGTAAAGACCGCACACCGAATTTGATATATCTAGTTCAAAGCGTTTTTTGCGATATCTTTGTCACAGATAGGCAGATAGACTAAATGGTAAAAATGGGTTTTTCGAATTCAGGGAGGCCTAAAATGTGTAGACTTGTCAAACTCTAGAATACGAATTTTTTGACGATTACAATACTTTCTCTATACATCGCATACGAGCATGTAAACAAAAAACAATTCCATGTGGGAAATCATAGGCCAGACTTTTTGCTCGAGAAGGAGTTGTTTGGTTAAGGTGAATTGGAAATTTCCAGCCATTAAAATTCCATTAACAGGCTTAGTGAATATAGGATGGAATTTCATGGCTTTGGTGCGATAGCAGATATAAAACATGCATTGGTAGATGGAGCGGTTACTAGAAGTGAGCAAACAGCTGTGAATTTGGATCCTGAAAGGCTTTCAAAATATCCACCATAAACTGCTTGCACCGAGGCTTTTAAAAATAAATTATGTAGCACCAAAATACTAGTGATGATTGTGAAAGTTTTAGCTACGCAAAGGCTGCACAACATCTTAATTTACATAGGATAATATTTGGAGTACTGATGGTTAGAATTTCTAAAATTAGTCATTTCTGATCACTCCATGATCCCACCATTTGAATGATAGCATTTTATTCCATTCCATTTTTGTCCATTCATTCTTCAGATTGATCATCCTGTGAGCATTTCATATCAAATACACTTCAAGTTCTTTGGTGTACGCCTTGCTAGAATATACCTCAAGTTCCTGTCTTCAGTACCTCGTCTTCCTCCAAATCCTGATTTAGTTCAGGAAAATCAAAACGACATGACGGAAATTAAGGCGTGCTTGATATCTGATCTTTCTGTCCATTTTATGCCAATTCTGCCCCTACCTTGCATTAACGATATAATAAGATTATCACAACTCTAACAACGCGACATGAAGGGATTGTGAATGTAGAGAAAAAATAATTAATCACGTTTGATATCGTACTTTTCAGTGAATCATTTCTAGCATGATTCTTCTGATAGCGAGATTTTCGGCCTCCATATAGAAAGAATGAAGTTAAGATAAAAATTGAAATTTTTATCAATTCTTTTTATTGTTTACTTTCTTGAAAGCTGATTATCCAATCGGATTTTCAACTGCTTCGATAAAATATTTGGTATTTATTAATTAACGGTGAAAAATTGGTGATATTTTTATTTTTTCATCTTTAACATCAATAAATTTGACATTTTTTAATACAAAGGCTTTAACAGATGCTTATTTTCTTCTCGTTAGAAGCGCGCTTATAGGGTTGCAGTATCGAATTGGTTTTGTTGCACCATTTGACGAGTATTAGCTCTCTCACCGTTAATTAATAAGTACCAAATATTTTATATACAGATAATTTTATAAAAGAAAAAAATAATATAAAAGATTTATATATAATTTATATATTAATATAACAGATTTTATAACAACTATTTTAAAAATCAGAAATTTGCTTGAACCAACCAAGTTTATTTATACACATAAAATTTGCCTTTTAATTCGGAAATGTATTAATTGTGAATAAAAAAATATTTTACTGATTTCTGTATATAAAAATAAATGTTTGTTTCAGGAAATTTGAAACGTGTATCCATGAAGACAAAAACTTATTTGCCAAATTTTTATAATCCAAAAATTAATTAAAGATTGCTAATTAAAAATTAATCAAACTTTTGTCTCTCAGATATATATTATCAGATCAGCATCTCACAAAATTGAATTTCACATTCAAATAATAATCTTTTTGACGCTATCAGTTTTATATAATTTTTACTTTTCATTTCAATTTTTTAAAATTGAATTTGCTACATAATCTGTAACAATGTTTTTATTATGATGATGAAATTCAAACGAACGAACCATTCAACTGCATGCTTTGTATAAAAACTCTTTTTCGATATTTGAGCCTTTAATAGGAGTCAGATTTTTACTTTCGTTTTCATTTCGTAATATATACAATCTTTCATTTGTACGCGCAATAATTTGTAGTAGAACGGGATCCATTAAATTCATTTTTCCAGTTTTGAATTTTAAATATATCCATTTCATATTAAAAATTAAACAGCTAGGGAAGTAAATATTCCAAGAACGATGGCTGGTCTCAAAAATAATCTAATATTACGATATCAAAATAAGCGAGAGTAGTCTCCCCAAATCTTTCTGGCGTACTCTTTATTAAAGCTGTTATCTCACAGAACTAATTGCATGGAATTAGTTATAATTGTTATGAAATATTAAACCTTGGCTTGAATTTGGCATTCGTACTGATTTTAAGGAAAAATTTGGTGAGCATTTTGGGATTAACATCTGACATGAGGCTAATAGTATCTGAAAATCGAACTTCTTTCTTATAATCGTTTTAGATTTGACACAGAAAAACACTTATAATCCCAAAATCATTTACCAAATTTGATATATTTAAATCGCTGCTTTTTTGGTTATCGTGTTTACATGTTTTTGTAAGTACAAATCGACAGACGGTCAATGCTTTGTTGGATTTAACTCAAAATTGGATGTCTTCACTGTTAATGTTAAATCAGTGCTACATAAAATTTATCTATCTAGCTATTTTTGTTTTGTAGTTATCATGTTAACTTAAATTAGATCAGCAGGACGGGCAGACTTGCTTGGAACGGAATTTCTTCAAAATTTGAGAGAAATCTTAGCATTTAGTGTATAGACCGTATACCAAATTTCACCCGAGCAGCTCAAAGCGATTTTGGATTATCTTCAGACAGAGAGACAGAGGGAGAGACAGACATAATACCAAAAATGTGTTTTTCGGACTCAGGGAGATCTAAAGTGTGAAGAGTCGTCAAAATCTCGAATTCAAATTTTTTGACGATTACAATACTTTCTCTATACTTCGTATACGAAAAAGTAAAACTTAGTTTGAAGTCTATGATCCCCAGTTGGCCAAAGATTCACAATTTGGTGCCTTTTTGGGATAATTAGATGATTGGGGTGAATACGATAATCCAAATATTGATCGCTAAAATTAATTTTGGGACATGATTGCCAAAAATTTTGCAGCAGAACATCAAACTAATTTTTTTATTTATGAATTAAATTTTGACCTTTTGCACATTTTTCTTTCTGCAGCTGATTCAAGGAATAAGATTCTGGCAACGTGAAATACCTTCTACGATGAAATAGAGCGAATGACTGATCGATTAAGCCAAGAACCCGGAGGTTATTTAGTGAGATAAAATCCAATATTATCATTGTCTGCCATAAGCTAGATTGCAGTAAGAATGCTGGTACCCTCCATTCTCGAGGGCATTGGCGATTTGATGGCTGAAACACAAGCACCGATACCTAGTTGATTTCTCAAGGGCTCAAATACACACATTCGAGAAAGTGTATTTCTGATTATTAGGAAAGACGCCGAAACTTCCTTCCTTGGCGACCACATTTCCACCTTTTAGAGGAATCGAATAAATTGCACTTCTTGATTGTTCAATTTATTACACGTAAAGGAAAATTAGCTATAGAATATCAGGAAAGCTCATTCACCACACAATGAATATTTTACGCCAACCTTCTTCTTCACTCTAGGATCGAAGATATATATAAACTAGCTATTTTACTTTGAGGGCATTCATTTACCTCTGCACGGATACATGATTGACAACAAAGAAGATGAGATGGGCAGGATATAGTTGTCATATAATCATTTTCATACGAGAGTTTAGATGGGAAAGTATTCCGAATATGAAATTGTTTATCATACTGTATACACTTGACATAAGCCGGCATCCTGGCATAGGGGTAGCGCGTCTTCCCCGTGATCTGGGCGTCCTGGGTTCGAGTCCCGGTTGGGGCATGATTGTTCTTCCGTTGTTCTATCTGCGAGATGTGTGAATGTGCCCTCCTATGAAAAGGAGTTGTGCAAGCGAATGTGTGATGCGTGAGTAGCTAAGTCGTACTCTTGAGCCTAATTGGCGCTTCTAAAAAAACAAGAGAGGCCCCACCCCACCCCACCGGCTTAAAATCGTTGTCTTCGTAACAGCGGGCTTGTCCGTTGGCAAGTGCCATAAGAAACAACAAACAACACTTGACATAATTCCTAAAATCCACCAATTGTGAAACTTCTAAGGAAATGATGACCATTAAAATGATCTAAATGAGCGTCTATGAAATTTAATTATCCACCGGTATTCGTATGTACTTACGCCTTGTAAACCCTATTTCAGTAAGACATAGAGAAAAAAGAATGCATCATTTCACCAGTGTTCACAATCAACTTTATAGCACACAAAACTCAAATGTATACACAACATACGTAGACGAAATATGCTCTGGTGTCCACAGCGTGAAGTGCTGTTAGCCAAGATCAGTGATGGTAGATTCTGGGTTGGGTAAATTCGATGGAGTGGATGAAGTCTGGGACGTGAGTGAAAAACTTGGTCCAATGTTGGAGTATATTGAAAAGGTAGGATATTTCGTCTAATCCGAGTGAGTGGTTCTTCCAGAGGAGGGGCGTCGCTTCTAGGATGGTGATGGTTTTTTCCGGAGATACTTCTTGCCTGATAAAAATGCAAGTATTTATACAAACGAAGGACGAAGGTGCGCCATCTGTTGGGCATAAAAACTAATTCAAATTTATACGAATTCTCTTTTTAATCATTCTTTGGCATTTTCCGCTTGAATAGTTATCTGAACGTAGTTTGGCATTCAGGAGAAAAGATAATGCTTTCCATCTGTGTTTTCCAATATTTTATTGATATGGCAACCAAACAATTAGAAACACAATCGATCTTATATCGGACGATATTCATAACGGCTAAGTCTTTGAGGATGAAAGGAAGGGCCGTGTCTTGAAAGCTCAGTTTCCTCTTAAATCTGTCATAAGTCCAGGCCTAGAAAACTTAGAATTTTCTGTCCTGTCCTCACATTGGTATGGGGTAGAAATTTGAACAGAGGGCGGTTCAATCTTGCCATCTGATTATATTCAGAATGGCACGATTCGTCGATTTTTTAGATATAAAATGAAGTATCAATCTAATTAAATAAATCAAATTCGCTTCTCGTCGATTCATGAGTGTTCTTTTTCTGGGTTTTTTTTTATTTGTTAGTTTCGAAATCTCTGTAAAACTCACCTTACTTTAAATTATACAAGTAAAAAAAAGAAAATTCTGTGATTTTAATATTAAAAAAATTATCTTTCCACAAGAGAGCATTTCAATAATTACTGCAAAAAAAAATATATGCGCTACATTTCCTTTGCACGCGATGACTGCTTCATCTTCCTAACAGAGACTGGAGCGTAAAGTTTTAATAAGGTCCGGAACAATAAGACAGAGAAGATTTCGATCGGAAAATAATTATCATTCCACCGTCTCTCGTATTCTGACTCATTGGACGTGAAATGCATCGTTCGAAACACTGCGAATCCATAGAAATTAGAAATTGAAATGTGTGCGTAACAATGAAACGGAATTTTGGCATCTTTGAAAACGAATGATGACGAAATGGAGATAGAGTTCTCATTCAGAGAGGAGAACTTCTGACGATGTAAGCATTCATCAGAGAAAGAAGCGAAGATGCATCCTTATCTGTTGAGATTTTAAAACTTCGCTTTCAATCTCTTCTTCGGTTGGTTCTTACTACAGAGGGATTAGAATGGACTGGAATTGAGTCAGAAATATTTCAAAATATAAAAGATATATTTCCGATGTTCAGACTTATCGACAAAGCACAAAATTTAAATATTGACTGAATTTGTTATTGTAATATACATGTATAGAGCTATTTATATTTAGCATAAGCGCAACATAAAATGACATATTTTAACCCTTTGCACTCGGAAAAGTAATCTGATGCATATTTATTTACTTAAGACACGTACTTGTTCAGTGCGCCGAAATTAATATGATTATTTTAATTTATATTTTCCCGAATTATTTTACACATCTTACACATCTTCGTTTTCAAAGATGCCGAATTATTTTACACATCTTGTAGGCATTTTTAACAATTAAAATATCTAAAAAAAATAAATAAAACGTCAAAATGATGCACCATTTTGAATAGAAAATGAGAGTCACTATCCGAGTGCAAGGGGTTAAATAATTATTATACAAGTTCATATCAAACCCCAAGCTGAAATAAATTATTATAGAACATTAATTCAATTCCGATTGGACAATATCACAAGTTGATGATTCTCAGGTAACGCAGATTTCACTTTAATAGAAAAAACTCTTTTCGCATTTTGTACACTTTTATTTTCTTGACTTTTACATTTCGAGCAGTCGTCTGAATAATAACTCGCTGTGACACCACATACAATTCGCACACACCAACTACTGGACAAAATATTTAAGTCTTTGCATTCAGAAAAATAACTGGATGCACAATTATTTATCAAATACAAAGAATTACTTACTGCTCTGCAAAATAAATATAAAATTATTTTGAAATGAATTTTCTTGAAAAATTAAATTTTTTTCACTCTACCCTCTTCTACTTCTTAGCACTCTTGGGAATTTTTAACAATCAAAATTAAAAAAAAAACAGTAAAACGACAAAATGATGTACCGTCATCCGAGTGCAAAAGGTCAATATTTTCTAACTTTCTAATACTAATGAATTTAGTTTAATCACAACGAAGGATAATTAAAAAACAAATGCACGAAAGTTAATTCTTAATTTTGAACACATGACGAAGATAATACCAGACACGGAATTTTCTCTCCAGACTTGAGCACCACAGCAAGGGAACGTTTACCACCGATAAATTTAACCTGAATTAGTCCTTTATATACACAGATTCTTTGATGAAATCGGCTTTGAGTTTGCGAATCTATTTTCTTTCGGTATAAAAAGTTGTATGGAAATTTGAGTTCGGTAATTTCCTTTTTACTCTCTCCTATTCGAAGTATGGAGAAAGTACTGCAATCGTCGCATCATTTGCACTCGAGATTTTGACGAATCTCCACGTTTTAGACTACTTAGAGTTTTAAAAGCATATTTTTGAAAAGTGATGTCTGTCTGTCTGTTCGTGAAAACAGAGAACTCAAGACGGATGCTTTGAGATGGAAGGATGAAATTTTAGCACCAAATTTGCAGATTTCTAAAAAAATTTGAGTAAAATTTTTTAGAAATCTGGTCTGGGAAGACTGTCTGTCCGGTTGTTGGAATATATTTTAGTACCATAATTATAAAACGAAGAGAGATAGGAAGGTGAAATTCGACACATAGATTTAATGTAATGCAAACATTTATTAAACTTTGAGCCAAATCAAATAAGGGATTCATTGTCTGTCCGTCTATACTTTAAGAAACCTGTAAGAGCGATAGCTCAAAAACTTAAATATATAAATTTTTGTGATTACTAGTGCAATTCTGTATCAAATTTTGGTTTCAGTCAGATGAAAAAAAAATGCGTCTGAAACCCCACGCGAAATTTAAAAAACTTTGTCACTTTCCCTGCAGAAAAGTAAAGCTGGAAGTTAAAACTTTGGTCTCGGTACTATAATTTGATTACATTTTTTAAAATTTTTTAGATGATTATCCAATTTAAGGCAAAATGATCCGAGTACTTTTGTTCATTTATTTTTAATTATTTGTTTTTCTGATTATTTAATAACTCAAAAATTTCTTCGTTGATTTACGGCTCATCTCTAGGGGCAAGCTTTACTTCTTTGATGATTTCGCAGAAAACCAAATTAAATACCCAATGAAAAAAATCTATCTCTATCGGACAAATAAATTTGATTCGTCGCCTAACCACGCGATTTTTAATAACTTGATCTATGAATTTACTTAATCTCCTAATTATATGAGATATTCATTATTATTTTAATTACTATAATAATAAAAGAGTATTTGAGAAACTGTAACATTTTAAAACGATTTTTTTACATTTCAAATTAGTTGATATATTAACTTATCCGCTGTTGTGGCTCATCCTCCAGCTGTTTGACGAAGTCAGACAAGGTCCCAAAGTCAGACAAGGTGATCCGGAAAAAGTCCAACTTTTGATATTGTTGTGACTTACGGCATTTTACAAGCTCACTGACAATTATCCGTCAGCAATTTTAGCCGAGTGAGCGTCTCTTGCTTTTTCAGTAGCACCAACTAGGGCCAAGAGTACGACTTAGCTACTTCATACGTCACATTCGCTTGCACAACTCCCTTTTACAGGGGAGGACATTCACACACTTCATAAATAGAACACAGAAGGAGCCATGCCCTAACCGGGACGTTCAGATCACGGGGAAGACTCACTATCCCTACGCCAGGACGCCGGCTTAACTTATCTAACTGATTTATAATTGATCGCTTGATTTTCTTCTACTGTTGAAATCTAAAGAATTATTTTGTCTTTTATTTAGGGGCTTGGCTGGACGAATAAAAAAGTGAATTCCCAATACTGAAGAGTTTGGAAAATGGACGAACATGACATAATAGTGCTATGATGTCATGAAAGTGATTTCCATTAGAAAGGTTCATTTACATAAATAACAGAACATATGTAAGGTTATTAAAATAAAATGTCTTTAATGTTTGATAATTTGAAAGAATCATGAAGTTTTTTTAAACGATTTAATTCAAATTAAATATGACTATTCTCAAACAAAGCATCTGGCAACCAAAGGTGAGTAATTTATAATAAGATGAATGTGAATATGTGTATGTTGACACTCTATAGGTCAGACTATTTGACTTAGCATGGCATGTATGTAATTTAGAGGTTGGGAATTTTGCAGCTCAGAATGAGTGTTTTGAAATTTTAATTCATGAAAACTTAAGAGAAATGTTTTAGTTTTTTTCGCGGTAACTTTCAAAAATATTATGGAAAAAAAAATGCAGCATATTAAAATTTTTAAAAAAATCTTTTCGTTGACACTATACATTTATTTGGCCGCATAAATTTTTCAAATTAAAAAAAATAGTTTATAATTAATTCTTGGCAATATATATCACACAAAATAAAAATAAAATTTAACCTGCATAAATATGTTACGCTTACAGGAAAAAATTAGCTTTTATCAACGTGTTGTCATCACGTTGGTGAAAGCTCTAATTAAAAGATTAAGTTAACTCTTACACGAAATTAAACCTAGAAGAGTGTAACTTTTAGGACATGTTTCTAAGAAGTAAAATAAATATGGAAACATGATATTTTCTAAAAAAATGCGAGAAAATGGTTTTTGTGACTTTTAAATATAATATAATATATGCATTATTATATCAATCATTCTATGTTATTTTAGGCAAACATGGTTTTATATATATTTAAGATAACCACTCTAATCGCGATCTAACTGTAAATTTATACACACTAATAGGCATATACAACTAATAGGAAAAAGGATCTACGTGAAGGGAAAAATACTTTTTTTTGCAGTTTGAGTCAATAAATGTTTTGATAAATAACAAAATTTATATTTCTATACAGACCCTCAGTTCTGTCTAAGTAAAATATTTTTGAAACAATAATATTGCAAATAAAACGAAAGGTGCCTTTTAATTACCAATAAAATTTAGTGAGTTATGAAAATTTGAATATTGAATATCTTATAAAACAAGCGATTTAAAAACCACTCCATTGATCGTTTCAAAAAAGATAGTCCAAATCAGTACCGATAATTTACCCAAGGCTGATTATCCTAAAATTGAGAAATTACCTTAAAATAGTGATATTCAAAAGTTTAATAATAACGGGGTCAGATTTGATTGCAGAAGAATTCGGAGTCATGAAACTTTTTTTTATTTAAAATTCCCAGTGTCAAGTATATTTGACAAAATATAATTTCAAAGAATAGTAACTGGACCAAAGTTCTGTATAAAAGGACCAAGAAACTGTTAAATATTTTCAGATATACATTCATTGACTGAAAAAATTAAATATTATTATTTACATCATTTAAAAAATACTTTTGAAAGTAAAATTAAAAATTGAATTCTGTGTTGAATCAGAGAAAGTCTTGTTGAATGTTATATCTCAATCATAAATAATAGAAAATTATTCTGAAGCGCACATAAGACTTCAACGCTGAACGATTCTATTTTAAATACTTATATTTTTAAAAATGTATATTTGGTTTCAGTAAAAAGGTTTTTGTATTAATTGGACATTAATCACCTCTTTTTCAATTTAAAGTTCAAATTCTATGAGTTCTGTCAGAAAATTAGAATGATACTACGAACAAGATATCATAAGGCTTCTGTAATAATATGAATTACATGATTTTAAGAATATGCATCTTAAAATGATTTTGCAGATTGCTTTAGATGAAGTAACATAAAATATTGAAAAAATTTGCGACAGTTAATCATGGTGATCTCAAAAGGCGGTTGGTTAACGACATAAAGGAAATATTACTGCTCTGTATATTATTGAAGGTTTATATCACGTTTAAAAATATTTTCTTTCTTTAAATCAGCGTTTCTCAACCTTTCAGTATTCTCGGCTCAGTTTTCAATCATAATTTTCATCGCCCCCCTCTTACAATAATGTATATTGAGTATTTTGGTTTCTGTTTTTGAATTATTTTTAACTAACTGCCAAAACAAGAGTAAAAGCGAACCAACGTTGGCACTACCAAACACATCTGGCATTTTGCCATGCGGCGGTGAACAGATGAAATGAATGAAAGCGTGAAAAATTAAAATATTATACTTGAAATGAAAGCCAAGCAGGAAGATAACGTTAAAAGAATAGAAAAGTAGAAAAATTCGTTAATAAAAGTTAAGCTAGACGGGGTGTGCTAAATTTAGAAACTGGGAATAAAATTTTTCGAATAATAAAAGAAATGAAACTGAAGCATGACTAAACAAAAGAGAAAAAGAAAGTAATGTTTATGGAAGGGAATCCACGCGACCGATGATTTCTCGAGCATGCGCAGAGCAAATGTTTTCTCTTAGGAAGAAGGAAAATGTTCGATAACTCAAGTTTCAATTCTAGCCAGTCTCGTTCGAGTCGATCCTTCCATCCCTATCGAATCTTTCGGGAATGTGTATGTTATATATATTTTCGTGTTAATTGCAATTCACCATACTAAATATTCACGGCAGCAGATTTATGCAGATTCATGGATAAATTTTTAAGCGGAAGAAAGCGAGCATTAGACGATAGTGAAGCATCAGCAAGTACACAGACGAGCGTGGTTCCGAAAATAAAATCGAGAAAATGTTCTCAATAATGCTTAAATTTTGTTTTTACCAGTACTGAAGTAAATGAAGAATTGCCCCTGTGTATCATTAGCTTAAAAAATGTTGGCCGCAGACAGTATAAAACGTAATAAATTTAAACGACATTTGGAAACGCTTCATAGTGAGTACGTCAACAAACCCAGATAATTCTTCGAATTAAAATTAAAATCATATAAAAAACAAAAATCATTTTTTAAACATTTTATGAATAAAAAAGCTTTAATTGAATCTTACAAAGTTTCATATAAAATAGCCAGATGTAAAACAGCATTGGTGAAGAGCTTATTTTGCCAGCAGCAATTGAGATTGTAAAAACTATGTTTGGAGATCATTTTTCAAAACAATTGCAGTCCATACCTCTTTCAAATGATACTGTTGCTCGTCGAATTGGTGATATAGCTGAAGTGTACAGTGTCAGCTTTTCTGAAAGTACAGTCTAAGCTTTTATCACGTGACAAATTGTTTTCAATACAGTTTGATGAAGCAACAGATAGTAATAAAGATGGTCATTTAATTGCCTATGTTCAATTTTGTGATAATATGTCAGTAGTAGAACTACTTTTCTGCAAACCAATAGAACAGAGCCCGCATTATTTGCTATTTTAAATGATTTTATGAACGATGCAAACACAGAATGGAAAAATTGCTTCGGAATATGCACCGATGTTGCTCGTTTAATGTCCGGAAAATTCCAAGGTATACAAGCAAATACTTATAAAATAGAAATCATCTCAGCGCGTCTGGACACATTGCATGATCAACAGATAAGATTTGGCTTCGAAAGAAACGAGTCCTTGTCTGAATATTGTGTTAACTACGGTTGTAACCGTAGTAAATTATATGAAAATGAGACCCCCTGAAATCGAGAATCTTTTCCGCACTTTGTAAAGACATGGGTTCATTACATTCAGCGTTACTATTACGAGGCAAGATGGTTATTACGTGGGAAATTTTTGCAACCTGTTTATGAATTAAGAGAAAAAAATCGCCATTTTCCTAGAAGAAGAAAACAGACAGGAGGCCGAGAATTTTCACTATGGTTTATTTGTGATGAAATTGAGCTACTTGATCGACATATTCTAAAATAAATTGAATCTTCAACTCCAAGGAGCAAATACACATATGTTGGATACGAGGGATAAAGTTAATGCTTTTTGTGGAAAATTGGGATTGTAGAGCAGAAATTTAAAGTAAAAAAACACTAACAAAGTTGCAAATGTGGATGATTGTACTAAAACTTACAAAGCTGAAGAACATGTGAAAGTTGTTTTTATAATCATTGAAAATCATTTTTAGCCATGTTGGCAAAGAATTTTAAAAAGTATTTTCTTGCTTACGATAAACTAATAACAAGTTATGAGTGGGTTAGGGATCCATTTCACGAGATTCCTGAAGGACTCTCAATTGATGAGGAAGAAAAATTGCAACAAGACTGCAACAACAATTGCAAACAACTTCACGACAAGTGGCGAAACTAAAAGACAATTTAGTAATAAATCACTATTTTAATTTTGGGTAGGAGTAGAGGATGAATTTTCTGCACTAAAAACAAGGGCATTTTGCATTCTATTACCATTTCCAACGTCCTACCTTTGTGAAACTGGATTTTCTGCTGTAGCTTTTTTGAAGACAAAATATAGATCTCGGCTAAATATAGAAACAGAACTGAGAGTGGCTATTTCTAATATTAAACCTTCCTTCGAAAAACGTTCCTTTGCAAGACAGGTCCAAGCAAGTCACTAATAATTATTAAATTTGTTTTTAATTTAGTACGTTCTGATTTAGTAAGTTGTTCTACTTTAATAAGTTATTAAATATGTCCAAATGTATTTTGTTTTCTATGTGTATACGTGCTTTCCTTTCGGTCAGTAACTCATTTTTTTAAATAATATTTTTTCTTGGATATTATCGCACCCCCCGTGTAGTGTGCTCGTGCCCCCCTAGGGGGCGCGCCCCACATGTTGAGAATCGCTGCTTTAAATGCATTATTAAGATATTTTAGCTTTAAAAATAAATATAACATACAGATGTTACATAAATGTGTGAATTAATGAGAGCAGAAAATGTTTATAATTAGCTGTAATAGTTTCCCCGAAACTTTCTGGCATACTCTTCAATAGAAGTGTTTTCGCACTTCAAGAGTTAACAAAAGTATTATTCTAGAGTTAATAAAAGTATCATTCTAGTATTAATAAAAGTATTATTCCACTTCTCCTCCTCTACTAAAGCGTGGCCTTTGAGTGCCCGCAATGAATGTTAAATTGTTCATTTTCAGCGTCCCTCACATGAGAATTTTGTGCTCCATCGTATTGTAAAGAGTGCCGGTATTTGTGTATTACTAGTGGCGAACAATAGTTGCAAAAGGGTTTCTCTGCGTGCGACCTTCGGCGATTTTTTGGGACTGTTCGCTGAGAAGTGGTTATTCACAGACAGACTGACAGTACTATAATAGTTGTTACAAGAACAATACAAAATTCCATTTATTTAAATCTTCCATTCTTAAAGTATCGACTTTTCCTGTATGTAAAAATACGGGTTGACAGACGTTGAGTCCTTTGATAGATGTGGTTAAAATTTTTAAATGGATCTACATTTTAGATACTAAATCTATGTACTCAATTTCATTTATCTAGCTCTTTCTGTTTTGTAGTTATGGGGTTAAATTTTATTCGGAAGAACCGGAGAAATAAATTCCTTTGAATTGATTTTGTTTAAAATTAAATAGAAATATATAAATTTAGTATAAAGACCGCTTTTCTTCCCCTCAGCTCAAATTTTTCTGACTTATCAAGTTCACAGACAGATGTCATTCCAAAAGCATGTTTCTCCAACTCGGGTAGATCTGAAAAGTGAAACTTCGCTAAGTCTCGTGTTCAAGTTGTTTTTTATGGTTACAATACTTTCTCTCTTTATACGTATATTTTAGCATTCGCGATAAAGTAAAAATATCACATGTGTGTTAGTGCTATTCAACTCTGTGGTTTATGTTTGCCGTAATAAGATGCACTCTCTTTTTTTTCATGCATTTTTACAAAATTTGCATGAGACAAAAGAGGATTTTATAAATGGGGTATTTTTTGGATGTGTTGAAAAAGAAAATATAATCTTATTTGCGAGTTCCCTCACAATGAAAAATATTGTTCAATCAAAGGATACTGCTTCCCCCTCCCCTCATTTAATTCTGCAACTTCAAATTATTTCGTTTGCATCATTCTTTTTATAAATAATTGCAGTAAGCAATAATTTTTTCTCAAATTCATCACCAAATGGCACATTAAGTTGGAATTAAAATGAATCGACGGTTAAAGAATGAAACATAAAACGGTCTATATTGACATCAGAAATATATTTTTGTGCAGAGTTTAGAACTCTAACACATGAAGAAGCGAGGAAAAACCAATTATAAAATCCCATCTTTACAAACCTGAAACTCTCCAAATGAAATGAAAGTGTGTACAAATAATTGAAATGCACCATTTTTGATAATTTCACGAAGACAATTTTAGAATTACTATGCTATAAGAAATTTTTCAATCTAATATAAAAATATTACAATGACAATTCTGTATGGCAAAACGTGTACCGGCCTGGTAATGCCCATGCATATGATTCCGTTGTATAACTTTTAAAAAAAGGGGCAATTTTAGCTCCAAAACATTTGCTTCTATAATAAAAAATCTTTATTTAAAATTGTCAGTTTTATTAAGACGATATTAAATATTTTTTATTTCATATTTCGAATTAATTTTGTTAGAGCAGTTAATAGACTTTCATTTAAAACAAAAAAACAGAATACGACTATCCTTTTATCGCTGTTTCGGTCGTTATTTCTTCGTAAAAAGGAATCGCCCTCTCACTAATATTATTTAAGCACTCTTTCAGCGACATTACTGTCAAAAACATTAACTATTTCTGGGAGTCGACTTTTATAAGAATATGCTCAGGATAATAGTAAAATGAATGAACTTGCATAATTAAGTGAAGGTTTCAGAACAGGAAGTAATTACTGGAATTTTAATACCAAACGCTTGTGAGTTTATAAAAGATGAGTAGATAAATTTTGCGATTGTAATTCCCAAGATAATTAGATGTGCGCACGAAAGGGTTGTTATTTTCTTAATATATTGAATGGTTTCAAAAAGAATGCCTCGAAAGATTCTTGAAATTGGTTAGAGTGAACTATATTTAATGTCAGATGCTATTTTCTTGATTTAAAAGTATTAAAGAATTGGGATATAATATTTTTTTAAACAGCTACTCCATATTGAAACACGGCTAAAAGTATTTCTTTTCTGCTTTAGAAATAAGAATTTTTGTCTGAATACCTAATTTACTAAGAAGACAGAAAAAAAAATCTGAAAATATTTAAAAAGAGGGTAAATGAATATAAAAATAAAATTAATAAATAAAAAAAGTGCGAATATTTAAAAAAAACCCCAAAAAATAATTTAAGAAAAAAGGCAGTAAAGATAAGAGGAGTTTAAATGCAATGAGACACATGGATAGAAATAAGACATCATCTTTGAATTTTGTAAAAGGACACAGAAAACACTACTTTTTACTTTCTGAGATACGAAATATAGAATAAACCTCATAATCATGAAAAGAATTCGAGAGCGATATTAAGATGAGACTTTACCTTTCAAATTTCTCTAAGGGGAAAAAAACCCCCCATCTTTATCATGATGTCTGTCTGTTTGTAAACACGGTAATTTAAAACCACTTTGAGCTAGACGGATGAAGTTTGGCATACAGACTTTAGATTAGATTCGTATAGTTACATAAAATTTTGAACGAGGATGTCTGTTTAGTTGTTTGAGTACAAGAAAACTCCAGAATTACAAAACTCAAAGAGTTAGATGAATAAAATTTGGCACACAGATTTAGAATCTAAAATGTAGACATTTTTGAAAAAGTGTGCCAAAGGAATGTTCGTCTGTTCTTGCGCATCTATGCAAACACAATGACTTAAATAAACGTACTTTTAAGTCATTGTAGTTTCATCCCAAATTTTGTTTTCAATCGGTTGGAAAATTCGTTTTTGCACGATCAATTCAATTAAAATGGGGATTCACACTGGAAATCTGTGTTTCGTAACTATTATTTGTCAATTCCATGTGAAGCATTCCTAATCATACCCAAGGTCCGCAATTTTATTCGGTGAGAAGAGGATAAACCCATATTGGAGAGACCCCCTCCAGATGGTTCCTATTTTATTTCTCAATTATTATTACTAGCTATTTAGTAATTTTGATCATGATTTTAGCCGTTTGAAGATTCACAAAGAAACCTGTCTGAAGCTGCCTTTCGATTTGAGTTGAGGTTTCACGAAAGACAGTAGTTTGTAGCAACCAAATTTCGAATCACCATTATATCGAAATATCTGTTGGAACAATTGCTATTTATTTGTAAAAAGAAGCAATAGATTTGAACAATTTTAGAGTCTTGCAGTGATTTGTTGTCCCAATGGAGTACTGAAAATTGTGGTTAGTTGAGAGAATTTTCAACCAACCATTTTACTGATTTGTCATACATGGTACTATTGGGTTGTTCGGAAAGTAATTTCGTTTTTTTGTGTGGAAATGAAAGACAGTTTTCGTATAATAAACAAATACTTTATTAAATTATATATTGACCGTTCTGGTCCAATACCTTTTGCCATCTTTCGGGTAGTAGCATCATTCCACGCTCATAAAATGTTTGGTCTTTGCTGCCAAAAAACGGATCGAGGTGGTTTTTGACCTCTCATTTGAGGTGAAGGTTTTACCGTCTAAAAAATTTAGCGAACCAGTTCTGGCACTGGCGTACTGTCAACTCACCTTCTCCATACACATCGGTCCATTTCTTTCTGGCTTGAACTGTATTTTTACCCTGTCGAAAATGCTGCTTATCGTTCTCCATATTTAAAAGGGCACCAACCAAAAACTACTGCATAGAATTAATTGGAATTTTTCAAACACTAGCCTTGCTATATGAGCTCTCAAAGCATATAAAAATGATACGGCTTAAATGTGAAGTTGGGTGCAAAAAATACAATTAAATCCTCTGTCGGGAAAAAACGAAATTACTTTCCGAACAACCCAATAAAATTGTAGTTGTGTGTCAATTTTTGGTTTCGTTCAGTCGAATAAAAGGCTTCAAATTGCAGTCACGATTTTCTTCGTTATATTATGAAGCTCAAAACTCTCGTGTATAAGATTTTGAAAATAAAAAAAATTAAGTACTCGTGGCATCCATGAATTTGCAAAAGGTTCAGAGGTTTTTGATGAGGAGACTTGCATCTATAGCAGTGTTCGAGAAAGTATCAGGGAGACCATTCCAGCTGGTGAGTTGTAGGATATCAACACATAATTCTTATTCAATTGAAAGACTTCGGCAATGAACAAAGTTCAGCCTTCATTCCACAAAAACGATCTTAGAATTGTGGAAACCAAATTTTTCAGTTCTACCTCAATTATTCAAATGTTGACACCGATTCTTATCATTATCAAGATGAATTCAATTGAAATCATTTTCTTCCCATTTTTTTTGAGTTTAAATTGCCTGTACTTGAAAAAACCCTTTTTTTCACAGCTAAAGTTTTACCTAAACTAATGAATTTAAGTCTTTTTCAGGCTAGTAATAAAGTTATTTGCCTGGATAATAATTCAATGAGAAATAATTTGAAAATTTTCAAATTAACCTGTTGCGAAATAGAAATTATAATTAAAAGAAAATATATTATATGCTTGTAAATAATTTACCGTCAGTAAAGTTTACTAGTAAAAATAATTAAAAGTTAGTTAAAAACTGTTGAAACGTTATATCATGGAGAAATAAATCATCGAAGGTAAAAATAATAAACAATAAAAGAATCTAAAGGGGCGATTCCCCCAAAACGTGCTGGCAATAAAGGGTTTATCCTGAGAAATCGTGCATAGTACTGATAAACAATAGTTACGAAATTTTAACTTTTGACGTGAATATAGGATTTTTACTGAATCATTGTGAGATCCTTGGCGATTCATCCCTGGTGTGGTATGAATAGTATCCAAAATCCAAGTTAGTGTTTTAGTCGCATTTTTCTCAAATAATTGAAACCAAAATATGACACAACATTGGACTTGTAATCACAAAATTATATATATGATACATTACATACGTATATGTTATATTTAAATCATTGCATTTTTGAATTATTGCTTTTATATGTTCTGGAAAGTACGGACAGACTGACAGTCGACCCGTCGTTGGATTTGGTTCAAACTTTGACAAGCGACTACTCTGTAGAAGTGTAATCATTGTACTAAATTTTATCTATCTAACTCTCTTCACTTTGCAATTATCGTGCAAGCCTGGGCAGAAGGATTTCCTCTGAAGTGAATTTACTCAAAATTTGATAGAAATATGCAAATATAGGTAAAGACCGTATACCAAATTTCAATCATCTAGCTCAAATCCTTTTTGAGTTATTTTTGTCGTAGATAGACAGACGGGCACTTTACAAAAATATATATTTTCGAACTCAGGGAAATCTAAAACATGGAGATTCATTCCAAAATCTCGAGTTCGGTTTTTTTGACGATTACTGCACTTTCTCTATACTACGTATAAGAAAAAGTAATTAGAATATTCCTTCAAGGCCATCATGTAAAGCAAAAACAACGATCGAAATTCATATTTACATTTTTAAACATATTTCTCCATTCAGCACTTCTTTGCATGAAAAAATAAAATAAAAGCCAGTTCTTCTTTACTTTCCGCACTTCGTTTGAACAAAGGGAATATGGAAATTTTAGATCGGACGTGGCTGATTGAAATTAAATCTGTTTTTTTTTTTGTCTATTGAGAATGGAAGATGCCTGTTCTATGTAAATGCGTGTTTGGATTTTTTTTAGGTATACACATGTCATCAGCTTTTTTTTTTTTTGCTACGTGTTTTCAATGCTCTTTGAATAATTCAGACAAAGAGAAAAGGATTAGTTATCTTAAAGCCATGATGTTCTGCCTTTCCAAAATTGGATTTGTGCCAGGAAATGTAAATTTAGTTCTCATCTGTGGAATTGAAAGGACCTACAGAAAAAGAGTCATGTATTATAAAATATTAATTAAAGCTGAAATTTGAACCTTTGCGATTAAAATAGTGCTTATGCGATTTAATTTAAACAATTCAATTTAGCGATTTCTGAAAGAATACAAATGATTATTTCTTTACTTTGTATAAAGAAAGTACAGCAATTGTCAAAAATTCGAACTCGAGGTTTTATCGAATCTCCGCGTTTTAGACCTCGAGTTCAAAAAAAAAAGTGACCTTTTGACTTTTGTCTATCTGTCTGTGACATGTATAACTCAAAACCGCTTTGAGCTAGAAGGATAAAATTTGTATTTTATTGCTTTACACCATATTTGTGAATTTCTGTCAAATTTTGAACCAAATCTAACGACGTGTTGAACGTATTTTTAGAGAATATAAACACGATAACTCAAAACAGCAACAACTTAAATATGTTAAATTCGGTATGTGATTTCTTAATGTAATTTTAATTCTGTGTCAACTATCGGTTTCAATAGGTTGGGGAAAACACGCTTAAAAAAATTCACTTTATTACAGAATGTTCTGGAAAGCTTTACAGAGACCATTTGCTTTATTTTTTTTTTATCCATAAGAGCACTGGATTTGATACAAAGCTTAATTTTTGCAGATGTAAAAAACATATTAATTTTTACACTAAATTAAAATTTAAAGATATCTAAATTCCTATTCCTATTTTGTTTAAAATATGCATTGCCAACATGTTTAAATTATATGCCTCATGATTATGACTAGATATTTATTCGAAAAAAATTATTTATAATTAGAAAGCTTTACAGAGTAAGCTTTCTAATTATAAAGCTTCCTAGCTTTCTAAGCTTTACAGAGTAAGCTTACTCTGTAAAGCTTAGAAAGCTTTACAGAGTAAGCTGCATCAGTATAATTAAAAACATCAATCCTTTTAACAGTGCTGATTTAATGTATTTTAAAAAACTTTTATGAAGTTTTATACCTGAAATGAGGAATTTTAATGTTCTTTTGCATCTTTTCAGAAATGTAAAAGTGATTATTACCTTTTGTTTATCTTCTTGCCATGTTTTTTATTTAAACAGGTATCCATTAGCTGCTGATATTCAAATTTTTCAAATTCCTAAAAAACAAATCGGGGAATACTGCTTTAACGCAATATTTAATGCTGCCTATAACCCCCGTACGAAAATCTGCAGTAAATGTCTCGTATGAAAATACACGCGATTGTTTCATAAGTTCATATTTCATGTTTGTTCTAGAGAGACAGAGTTCACAAAAACTTATTTAATAATTACTAGGTGTGAAAAATTTTGATGAGCAGTATGTTGAGTAGTCTTGAAAAGGCTGATCGTAATTCTGAACCACGGTCAGATGACAAAATCAATACATGAGCTGACAATTCTACTTTCTAAGCTTTCGGCCTGCCAAAAAGTATTTGATTTACCATGTTGCAGATACTACCTGAGGGAACCTTAGATAAGAGGATGAGAAGCTTCCAGAATTGTAGAAATATCCTTCTGGAGGGGTTGTACTGTGGCCGGCGATAGCCCTTAGAACTCAATCTTAGTTCCAGCTAATACTATTCTAGCTGTACGAATCAAATCAGGAAACCTTATGTCGGGGTGGAGTAGCTCTTTGTGATTACTGTGCAGCAGGTCCCTTTACGTAATTGGTTTTTTAATGGTATCGGATTTCGAACCAGAGATCTCGAGTCTCAGACCTTATTAATAAGTCACTGCAGCCCTGCAGCATTACAACTTACTTTAAATGCAAGTCAAAATAAATTTCATAAAAATAATTTCACAAGCATACATTAGTTTATTCAAAAATAGAATTTTCTTTAATATTAATTATTTTTTACATTTAGGTTTTAAATTTATAATTTTTTGGGAGAAATATTACGCAATATTGAAACAATGTTTTCAAATTGTTTGTCTGGCAGCTCTAAAAGTCTCTCTCTCTCTTGAGTTCCTTAAAAAAAATCTAAAACTGTTTAATTAGCTAATAATAAGATCTGGAAATATTAATATAATGTTCAGCGGAGAAAAATATATAAATACATAAAATTTCAAAATCTTCAGGCGCATCAGAGAGAGAAAATTTGATCTCTTAATTCCGCCTTTATAAATATATATTTTAATCTCGTAATTGTCAATTAAAATTCAAAATAAAACGGATTTGCTTTTACCATCCTTGAAAATGTTTTCATAAAAATACATATCGGCTCCTATTGTGTTTCTAAAAAAATACTTCAGTTTGTTCAGCTTATAATTATTGTGCAAATGCGTTTGTATTTCATTATAGAGGAAATAAAATGCATTTCGTGCTTTCTTGCGACATTACTTCAAATTTCATCATCATTATCGGGTAATGGAACCTTTCATAACATAAAAAAACTTTTTCTATGGAGTGAAATAAAAATTCTTTTTCCGAAATACGTTTTAATGGCACGTTTTAGATGCTTTCTGCACGAAAAGTTGTAGACTATATATATGAATTAAGAATAGAAAATACTTCAAAAGCAGACGGCTGAACACCTACATTTTTATAATTAAGTCGTCTGTATTAATAAATTCTTTTTATTTTTACTCTGCATTAAAAATGAAGAAAAGTTCATAATTCTTATTTTATTTCTTTTATTCATTTAGAAGCAAATTAGATAATTTCTGAAATATTTTGAAGTTTCAATTTTTATATGAAATGGATTCTCTCTAGTTCAAAACATGTATTTAAGAATTAACAACGGAAGCAATCTATTAATTGAAAATATATGAAATCGAGATGAATGCAAATATCATTTAAAATAATTTAATAACCTTACTATTGATAGTACTGGTTAAGAAAATGGTAAAACAGAGATAAAAATGCGATAAATGCTAAGGAATAAAATTGGCAAAATGTATTTAAATGTGTATTTTCCTATAATTTGCTCAGCATAATATATGTTTATTGATAATGAAATAAAATTCAAGATAAAAAAGTTAATTTTAATAATTATTAACTAAATGTTACTGTTGTAGTTTAGTTTAATTAGATTAACGTTTTAAATAAAAGGTGCACGAGACAAGGTTTAGGGAGGGAAGTGGCGAAAGAGAATAACATATTTTTGCACCCTCAAAAGTATCACTACCTTAGCAAGCTTATAAAACTCATATTTTGACAAAACGTGTTAACTTTTTAGTCTCCGTGGTGTTCCTTAAAATGGGTATTATCAACATCTGTATCCGTTCTTATCCTCTGATCTCTACATCTCTAACACGAGTCATTTTGGAATGGACCGTCTACTTTTAAGATGTGTTCAGAAGACATGGACAATAACTGTGTCGTCATCCTATTTCTCTAATTTCCTCATAACACTAGTAGACGAATATTTTGCAAATGGAAAAGGAAATTCATTTTATTGATTATTATCTATTCACAGTTGATTTTTTTTATTTAATATGCAGAAATCTGTTTTGAAATAACAAATAATGATATATCATTAAAAAAATTTCTTTTTGGTCTTACATATTAAATTATCTGTTAATCAATCACTAAACATATTCCATGAAATTTTTTCACAAAAATTGTAGTGATTATGGGTAGAACATTTTTATCTCTTTCAAATCAAAATAGTCAAAAATCTTGGGATTTAATGCTTTCTAGTAAATAAAGCATTTTTACCCGCAAACTTAGTTAAAGATAGCATTCTTGATTCTGCAGACAGATATTATTTTGTTACCGACACCACAGGACTCTTTTCCTCAAAGAAATAATATTTACTTCCGCACATTATTATTATTAGTAAAAATAAAGATTAAATATGAACATTTAGAAATTAATTAAATCAATTAATAAATTAAATTATATAAATATTTAAAACTGATAACGAACATTTATAAAATAATAAGAAATTTGAATATTGTGTTTCTTTACACTAAAATTTCCATGTACTGAAAATATTATGTAATGAATTTTTTTCCCAGGGATTTTTAAGTTCTATTCAGAGACTATTTCTTTTAACACTGCGAAATCCATTTGGTAGCCATTAAAATATCTGTAAAACTATCTTCGTTAACTGGCGACTTGCTTCGCAGAAAAGCAACATATATAATAAAGCTTTTTTATTTGGTTTTGATTCACCCCATGATGACTCGCCTACCAGAAAGGGTGCAAGATCCTAAAGTTCGCCGGGGAGAAAGCATTTTTGCTTGTTATCCCCAAAATTGTAATCGTAATTTTATCGAATCTCCACGTTTCATCTAGTCCTGAGTTTGGAAAACACATTTCTGGAAAAGGCCTGTCTGTCCGTCTATATCTCTACGACAAAGATAATTAAAAAAAAGCTCTGAATTAGACGGATGGAATTTCGTACGTGGGTTTACACTCAAATCTTAAATTTCTACTAAAATTTGAGCAAACTACGTTCAGAAAAAATTGCTTACTTTCTTTCTTCTGTTATCTGTCTGAATATCAATTGACATAATAACTACAATTGGAAGAGATCTAAAGGAATAACATTTAGTGCACCATTGTAACAGCTATAATGTAAATATTTATCAAATTTTAAGTCAAATCCATCAAGGGGTTGGCGGCATGTCGGTCTGCACTTTCAGAAGCATGTCAACGCCCTAACTCAAAAACGCATTGATCTAAATGTATCTAATTTTATATGTAAATGTTGTGACGGCGGTTGTAGTTCTGAGTCAAATTTTGGATTTAACCGGTAACTGAAGAAAGCTTCTAAAAATAAATTCAAATTTTATGTGAGTACGTGCTAAAAAATTTCGGGGAATCACTCCCGCTGGATGGAATTATGTATCTGTAAACACGAGGGATCAAAAAATGCAGTTTTATGAAATTGTTTATTTGGCTTTTTTACTGCATTACGAAATTCCAATTAAATTCTCGAAAAGATTTTACGACACGAAGTCTGTCTGTCCGTCTAATCATGTCCAGCGTTTTATCATGAATGGTAATGGGAAAAAGGTGCCCATTCAAAAGTTAATTTATAAACCGTTCGAGAAAGGCAATGCTTCGGGTTAGAAAAAGGTCTTAAATGGCGCAAAAAATTATATTATCAATTGATGTACCACTGTACACTGTCCACTTGTTTTTATTTTTGTCTTATTAAAAAAATATTATAGACTCATTAACATTTCTAACCAGAAAAGTTTTATTCTTCGTTCGCTTTCCACAACGGAAAAAAAAATCTTGCGATTAAGTATTTGATGAAATAGTGAAAATGGTTTTAATTCCACGGCAACAATGCAATCTATAGTTGAAAATCAGGTAAAAAAAATTTTTTTTAGAAGTTGCCAAAATTTAGCAAATGTTTTTGAAAGTTACCACAAATAAGCCCCAAAGCGCAGCCTAATTTTTATTTAATTAATATAAAAATTACTTTTTGGCGCATATCTTCACCCTCCAAGACAAACATAGGTCCAATTCGGTAATTGTAAGCCAAATGGTCAAGCCTGTAGATACATATGCATTCATCTTTATTATTAGTGTCGATATATTGACGTGAAAGACAGATTATCCTTGATGGTACATCGAAGAGTCTCTAATTTTCGTAGGAAATCAGAATTGGAAAAAAAGGGTGCATTGGATCTATCTATATAAAATATCTATAATAAATATAGAAATTGTTACTAGACAAAGAATGATCAATATTTTTGAAACTTCTGTAGGAAACGAATGGTGTTTGAGAGAAGGGCCTCACTGATTTGAAGAGAAATTAATGTGACCGTCGATTTGAATAATTTCATGCGAAATAAAAATTGGCAAAATAGGTGCTGTGTTTGTAGGATGGGGACATATATATATATATTATTATTATTATTGTCTTAAAAATATAAATGGCGGAGCAGTCGATCACTTTAAAATCATTTTAAATACTATTTTAGATGAATTTAAACCGTTTCAAGGATTGCTTCGAGGGAGATCTGTTATTGAAAGTTTCATAACACGGCCAGTTTTTCTTACAGATAAATGGAGTTTGTTTAGTTTAAGATGTTAGTCTAGGAAGAATATTTTATTTCGATCAATAGAATCGAAGGATTACAGGGCAGTTTAGATTTTGGAATATTATATCATTACATTTATCAACTAAAGAAACTTAAAATATATTTCTTAAGGTCACTATTCCAATTGGAAATGCTCACCTATTCCTACCGATCAACAGATTAATTATTTGGTCATTATTAGAGTGAGAAAGTACCCTGTATATAAAAATACAGGGAAGATTTTTGAAGATTGTACAGTGATTTTTCAACTCGTATGCAGTTACTTATCCAAAACATAAGCGGTTGGTTTTAGAAGATTTTCAAAGAAAGTATTCGTAAAAGAGTAATAAAAATGATCTTTTCATCTGAAGTTAAATTTACTTTATAAACTAGTAATATTTTGCATTTTTCTATGCATCAGACAATTGGCTAATGCCTTTTAGACGAAGCGAATTATATAAAACTTGCGATTCAATTTCAATTTTTATTTTCTTCCTTCAAATATTCTTTCCATTTATTGGAAAAAAGAGAGAAATACGAAATGCAGCATAACTCTTTTAGAAGAAAAACAAATGACAGTAACAGCTAGGAGGAATAAATTCCATAACATTTCAAAATATGAAAAATGCCAAAAAATGATCAATAGAATTATGCGCTTTTTTTTAATGTGAATAATATTCTTTAAGCATTTGATTAATCGCCGGAAGAACTGGAACAAACAAAGCATTTCAAATAATTTTGATAAAAAGATCTGAGAATTTTTATTTTTCAAAAACTTTTCTCCATTTGAAAATGGATGATGCGCGTGCTTATTTTCTTTCTTTTTTTCTTCTTTTTCTTTCAATATATCTTCTGCTAATAATAGAAAGAAAAGGAGCTCAAGTTTAGCATCGTAAAAGCTCAGAACGAGAGAATTCTTTTTTTATTTAAGGAAATAGAATTTCTGAAAGTGGTATTCAGAGTTAAAGAAGAATTTTCTTTTTCAAACGCATTACCGTCTGCATTTTTAATCTATTGTATATGAAGCTTATATAGTTTGGGGATATTTCATTGTTATTTAAATAGATTATCTTTAATCTCGGAATATATATTTTCCTGATATATTTGCTGTCGTATTTTTAGAAAGAAAAATAATGATGTGACGGGGAATAAAGTTTTACTGAAGGAATAAAGATATTTCACGAATAAAACTTTTGAAATTGTTCTTAACTTTTTTTTTTTAAATTGGGCAATTTGAAAAAGTTTTTTCCTTCAGTTGTTGCCAGAAAGTTTTAATATAATTTTGAAAAAAAAAATATCAATTACTGAAACTTTTAAAAGCCTAGAATTTTCTAATTTTAGCTCTTGTTTTATTACGTTAAGACTAAGTAATTTCTTGTTAGTGATAATTGTATTCTAAGCAATTATGCATTTCATTTTCATCATAAAATATATCATAAGTCGCGGTAGCTTTGCACAAACTCTTATGACTTGAAAATAGACTTCCATTTATTTCATTTAAAAAAAACCTATCTTTTTAATTTTTTGTTGGTTAATATTAGAAAGCATTTTCAACTAAATATGAACCACGAAATAATTTATTTATAAATATTTTCTTCCAAGTTGTTGTTGTTTCTTATGGCACCGCTAAAGAAGCTAGCGATTTTAAGCCGAGACAGCGTCTCTTGTTTTCAGTAGCGCCATCTAGGGCCAAGAGTATGTCTTAGCTAATCATGCGTCACAACCCTTTTTATGGGGCGGACTTCATTCATACATTTCATTCATTCACCCACAGATCGTAATATACTCATTCGCTTTCACAACCCCTTTCTTTTTCGGGGGGGGCATCATTCACACGCCTCGCATATAGAATACAGGGAAAAGAACAATTATGCCCGAACCAGGACTCGAACCTGGGACGCCCAGATTACGGGGAAGACGCACTATCCCTAGGCCAGATCGCCGGCTGTTTTTTCCAAGTTTAGATGCAAAGTTAGCTGATAAGTAAAGACTGTTTCTGGTTTTAGCATAAATTATCATGTCCTAAAAAGTGAAAAAAGCTAAGCACTTAAGCATAAATTATCCATTGCAAAATTCCATTTAGTAATATGGAGAATTGAATGCAACCCCTTAGCTTTTATAGAGAGAAAGAATTACAAAAATTAAATTTTTATGCGGCTACCATAGAGAAAAAATGTCAATGAGTCAAATACTTTTCATGCATTAATGTAAGCCACGCTCAATTCCACTCTGTTATCAACAAAATTTGCAGCTGTAGGCTTAGTTTTAAATTTAGAGGGACTAATCATAAATTTTAATGAAAGCATCTTTTTTAGAAACGCAAATTGATTTAATATCGAATATCGGCGCATATCAGTATTGGTCTAGTAGTTTATCATCTTATCACAAGGATTTCATAAAAAAACCATTGCTAATCACGCATAATGCTGCTCACTTTGATTGGTCAATTGTTGAAACATTGATTTCATAAACAAGGGAAGATAAACTAATGAAACTGAACATTTAGGATAGCTCGGAGAAGTATTATAATGACGTATACTTAACGTTATTCTAAGACTTCTCCAAGCGTTCTATTGACTTTTTCTGTATTTAACATTGAGTGAAAAAATATTTTATTCATTGACATTTTTCTGTTATGGATACTATATAAATATAAATTTAACTTTTGTAATTTTTTATTATTTCCCTTTACAGAAGTCAAAGTATTATTATATATTTGAGTGCCTTATTTGATGAACTCTGCAATTAAAAGTATATGTTTAATATCAAAAGTTAAGAAAGTAAATGCTTGTTCCACTTTTTTGACACACCTTGCATTAACATAATATCAGCGCTGTAATGTTAGCCGCAAAAATTATATTCTGGATGGTAATATATAAAAAAATGAATCGCAAATAAATATTTGACTATAGCAGTCAGTTATATATCATTGAATCCGACCAAATCTAAATAGTGGTTAAGAATTTAATATCCATTTTGTGTACCGTCTTATTAAAACATTTTATTACAACTGTTAGCTGTCTGTTGTATGAAAGCTTTACATATAAAAAAATGGCCGATAAAGTGAGGAGATAGAATTAAATCTAGACTAACCTTTTATCATTGTTTTAAATTAAAAAAAAAATCTGCGATGTCCATTTGCAATCCTATTGGGAAAACTTTGCATTTTCATCTTATATGGGAGATATAGAAAACCTGTATATACACCCTTTTTACAGACATTATTTTAGAAAATATCACTTTCCTGAAATTTTAGTAATAACTTTTCTAGAAATATCCGGTTATTTTACCCTCTCGCATGTTTACGCATGACATGTTGGCTTATAAATGTGATCACTTATAATGCTAGACTTATCATTTACTACATATGCGCGTTTGGTGCTGTAACCAGTATTTTAAAGCGCCATCTATCGCGTGACGATGCCCCGTTAAATCATAGGATTTTTTTTTTCTTCCACCATTTGAGAAAACTATTTTATCCAAAAGTGTGTACATATATATTCGTATCCATTCTCATAGATATGCAGACATTGCCGTCATTTGTGAAGTATTATAGAACTATTTTGAGAATGTGTTTTCATGAGATAATTGTCAAATATAATTATATAATTAATAAATGTTTATTATTTAGCTTAGAATTTTTATTAAATAATACTCGTAAGATTCAGAAAAACATATTAAAAAAGAGCAACTCAATAAAGAAATTACTTTTCTCCATTCTAATCAATACGGTTTATAAATTATCAAGTTAATTAGAATAATTTTGAAATATTATTAGCTAGAAGCATGAATGTTTGGTCGATATTTTAACTATCTTTGGTATTTTTTTCACATCTTGTCTTTACAAAAAGGCTTTTGATGCATAAATTGATTTGATTAAAAACAAAAAAATACAGACTGTTTTATAGAATACTATTTTGGTTTTTAGTGTATTAAAAGTAACACACTTAGATAAATAAAGCGACCTTTTACGAGAGTACAGCCAGAGTTTTAAAAAAATGCACAGTAAAAAACTACTTAAATTGCGGTCCATAGAGCAATTTATTCTGGAATATTATGCTAATGACAATTCCATAGAAACTCTAATAAGGTAAATTCATAAGATTGCAGAAAAATAGTCTTCTTACTGCTCTTGTTTTCCTAGAAATTTTTCTTTTTCATGCCTAAAAAATACTAACGCAAAATTTATGCTTCTTTCATATTTATGTTAATTTTATTTTATCTGATGTGTGATTGTAAAAAATTGTATTATTGAGAATCAAAGTTTTATCAAGATTTTGAAAAGGCTTTGGGAATTAATATAGATCAGTACTTTTAGAAAGTAAAAATATAAGGCGGAAAGAATAGCATTATTGATTTTTATTAATTAAGTTTGAGAGTAGGAGGGCCACCCCAGCTGCTAAGTTCATGAAAGCATAAAAAGGCACTATTCAAGTGGTAATCTTAGACCGGAGCAATGTATTGCTGCGGGCAAATCATATTCAATGAGGGCGAAAAAAAGAGGCAGAATAAATTTGAAGGATTAGTCACACATACGTACTACTAATCCTTCGTACGTACTACTAAATTGGTACATTTTCTTATGTACGAATTTAGAGAAAGTATTGTATCGTCAAAATATTAGAACACGAGATTCGGCAGAATCTCCACTTTTCGTACCTCCCAGAATTGGAAACACAAAATTTTGGCATTATGTCTAACTGTGATAAAAATAACGCAAAAACTCTTTGAGCTGGATAAATGGAATTTGGTATACGGTTTTTGCAAGAACTTTGAAGATTTCTGTCAAATTTTGAGCAAACTCCGCTCCGAGGAAGTCCGTCTGTCTATTAAAAAATAAGTTAGCACGATAACTACAAAATGAAGAGAGCTAGATAGATAAAATGTAGTAGATGAATTCAACATTCTAGTGGGGCTTATCTAATTTAGAGTCAAATCTAATAGGAAATTGACCATCTTTCGATCTGTATTTATGGAAGCGTGTAAACGCACAAACTCAAAAACAATCATTTGAATATTCAAATCTGTTGTTCGATTTTCTGACTACAAGTGGTCAAAGTTTGGTTTTAATCGGCAATTTGAATTTTTTTTTCGTTTTATGGATAAGTTTGTAAATATCATCGTTAATTCAAAGATTCATAGGAAAATATGCAAAAAATTAAAAATTATTTACGGTTAATGATGGCAACGTTTCATACAAAACAAGCGATGTTTAAAATTGTAACAAAGGAACATTAAAAATATATTTTTTGACTCAAATCAAAGTTTAAAGCATCGAATTTTTATCAGAAGCAATAACTGAAATGTAATCCATGTTTTTTCCTGAATCTCCTCCATCACACATAATTCTTCCAATTTTTTCATTAATCAATTGTCCTAAAGCCTCAGAAGGGATTCTCACATCTGACTATTATATGATTCGTTTATCTCCTTTAACCTAGTTTCCAACAATATTTTTTCCCTTGGCAAGGAATCGCAAGCTGTCACATCTCTTATTGCCAGTGCCTCTCCTTTTTATTCCATTCATAAGAATACACCGAGGATAAACAAACTTTTTTTCCTTTCCATACGTCATAGACTCATTTCTTTTCTGTCCGTTATATCGACTGAGGAGGATTAAGGCAGAAAGCGATATTGTGATTGCACAGACAGGCATCAGATTAAATTTCTGGTTAATCGATAGTCAACGTTTCCGTTCTCTGGGAATAATAGGGAAGTTTAGATGGTTTGATTGATAAAATTTAGATGGACTAATAAAAAAATTAAATAATTTTAATGAGACATTGGTTCTAAGAATAGAATGATCCTTACTTTATGCAACAATTCACTAATGATTATTTGCATTGAAATAAGTATATACTTATATTCTATTGAAGATATTGCATCCTAGAGAAAAGGAAATCGTTAGAATATCTATGTGAGTTGTGTGTCTAAAAAGCCTCTAACCGATTTTGTAGAATTCGATCAATTCAATTTTGGCAACAAAATACAGTGGAATCTCACTTAATGAGAATAATTCGCTCCTGACCCTGACTCGTCATTCGACGCACTCAAGCGAAGTTTTTCCCCATTTGAATCCATGTAAAATAAGATAATGTATTCTATTATGTAAGAAATATTCAGAAAAATTTATATAATGTAATTTATTATTTATAATACATGTTTTTTTTTACAAGACAACACTTAAAAATATTGGTTTATGGATGCGCTCCAAAATTTGACGAAAATGAGACCTGCATTATCGTTAAATGAATTTGTAAATTGAAGAGCTACTGTCTTTCCAGTATGATGCTTTATTGTACGATGCAGTAACTTCCTGTGCTTTCAGGGCCACTCTGGCTTCAGTGGATGGTTATTGCTTTGTTGTATCTGTTATTTCTTCTCCTCTTGATCAAATCTTCCGCAGCATTTTGCTGCTTCATAGCATGTAGCTCCATAAGCTCTTCGATAGTTCTAGTTATGTTCTTCGACCAGCTCTTCACAAGCGACGTACACCAATTTAACGATGGGGGAAAATATCGTTGACGAAAACTCAGCATGCAATTGCTCAAAACCCTCAGAGTCGTGTTCGTCAACGCTATTCAGCCAAAATGTCTTCCCTATAGATATAAGGGTTCTCTTTAAATAAACTCTTCATTCAGGCTGATAAAGGCAATAAAGCATGTGATTACAGTGCTTCCTCACCACTCGTTCTGCGAAACATCGCTCGTTATGCATGGTGCTTGTTAAACAAGGTTTCGACGGTTTCAACTTTGATAAATATAACAAACATTAAAAACAAGGTTAATTCTGAGAACACTGGCCTAAATGTACAAAATACTGAGTTCTATTCAATTGGCTAGTAGTCATAGATACAGGCAAGATACAGGCAATTATATTTTCCAAACATAAATAGCGCAGGCGTATAGCACATGGCGTTTTCGCCATAGAATCATCAATTAACTATTGTTGAAGTTAAAATAAAGAATGGACATATTTCATTTTAATATGTATGAAGAAAAGAAATCCCTTATAAATGAAATCCACTTGACATTTCTTTGAAATGCAAAACAGCTCTAAGCGCAGTTTTTCAAGTATAATGATATAATTTCTTCTTAAAGACAAAAAATTCATTTACAGCTTAGCAAGATTTTCATCTACAATTAATTTCGAACTTAAAATTATTTATAATTGTAACTTAATTATTAAACCTGTTTTAAACTGTTACTAATTTAGCTGAAAAATTTCAAGTGAATGTTTTGGTAATTAAGTTAGCTTGTAAAAAAGCAGAAATTTTCTAAATTAATTTTTATTTAGAAGAGTTCAAGTCTATATATTTAACATTTTGTGAACCAAAGTAAAAAAGACCACAATTTTCGCTTAACTGTATTATTTTGAAATAGAAAACGTGTTTTTTTTTTCAAAACGAGGGTGCATGGAAAAAGTTTAATCAGCCTTAGCAGTACTCGCAAATAATTCACTCCTGATGTTTATAAAATACTGTTTCCAGTTAATTTGATGGAGATTGAAAGCGCGTCCATTCAGTTTCATAATGCTTCATATGAGAAGAGTTTTTGTGTGTCTCATTATTGTAGCATTCATTCGTTACATATGAAATTCCCCCGATAAATTTAGCATACCAATTTCTGAAATTCCAGAATGGACTCCATTTGCGTGATGTTTTAGTCTCATACAAAAATTACTTTTTACATCAACCGATAATTTACTCCACTTGATCTCATTCTACTTCTATAACTTGCACGTTAAAAACATATTTTCGATCTTTTTTATACTTAAATAATAAATTTATTCGACCCTCATTGATTAAGCTGTCCGAGAAATTTCAAAAAGTAGAAACATGTGACAACTTATAAATTTTCTGAATAATATGTAACTTCAATTCTACAATCTATTCTTACTTTGGATAATGTTCAAGAGTCTAGAATATGGTCAGACAAATTCTATTATTGATAATCCATTTATACATAAATAATAATCAAATAATCCCAGCATCATCAAAATCGAAATAATAGGAAAATTGAAATACTTTTCATTACTTTGAAGTAAGGAGAAAAACATCTATTCAATCGATAAATCATTTAAGTTCCGATACTCTCAAACATCGATTACTTAAATACCTTGGTTAAATTCACTTCATCCTGTATGCTGACACCCTCTCTAGAGAGATTTGTATTCTAATATATTCAAATATGCAGCACCCTCGCCAGGTAGCATCAAATCTTGATTAACCTAAAATGGCACTGTTAGCCCCTAACTTCCATGCAACTGTTCCGGCCACACAGCCAGAAGAAGATGAGTGGAACAGTTGCTTGGCTGATACCATTATGAGTTTGTTGCAAGAAGCACCGGTGGGAACTCCGAGAAATGCATTTAAATTTGAAATTAACGGAACATATGTAAATAGTCACCAATAATTTAATCGATAAAATGAAATAAATTCGTGACGCCAAGTAAAGTATCATTTGTACAAAGGCACGAGAGGCACTTTTGCAACTGACACCAATTAATCTCTTCACAGCCTCTTCATAAAAATAAAGGTCTAAATCTCTCATGGGTTTAGGCCCCCCCCCAAAAATGTAAATTCATTAAATCTCTAATTTATCGATCTGTAAAGTCATTTAAATTTCAAAATTTTATCAGGTTTTTATATTCTAAAATAACAGAATGGCAAAATTATTCATACTACTACCTGGAAAACCAAGTAATAGTATGGTACCATTGCTACCTTGGAAAGGAAAGGGGTATCCTCCATGCCATGATAAAAATAATCGCATAGAGGGAAAAATGGATAGAAAAGTTTATTCTATGTAACTAAAAGCAAACATTTTTGTTTTAGTACTTCTTCCAAGCTTCACTTCATCGAAATGGTCACAGCTAATTCCAACCATCTTCTAAACTGATTAAGCGATATCCCAACCGAACGATAAGGAAAAAGAAATTGCTCATGAAACCTCTATTTCACCGCCCGAAATCTTGTTTTCATGCAAGTTTTATTGCAGGATAAAGAGAATCCGAGATCGATACCAGAAAACTCGTAATTCCCCTGACGTTTCGGTCAACAATGTCTTTTGAGTACTCAAAGAATTCGCGTTCTTTGTGTTAAAACGTGTAATATTTATTGGGGATTTGTAATATTTATTGGATTTCCCCTCTTTCATATTAGTAGGAAAATTGTAAAATCATAAGTGGAATAAGACCAATCATTCCAAATCTGTTTGAGTGATCGAAATATTGTTTTAGTAAGAGATAATTACTTTTATTTTTTCTTACTCCTCGATCCATTTGAGTTAAACATTTCTGAGAGATAATATAATGCGAGAAAACTTTATCGTGTGTACTTCTATAGAGTTAGTCAGAATGTGTGATAAGAAAATATTTTGTGAATGAATATCGGGGGAAAAAAGTTAAATTCTAAGTTAAGGGAATTTCTAATTGATTCTGGGAGGATAATTTTATGGGCCATCTAGAACCGTATTGACGAAATTTATAGCTTGAATCAGAAGTAAGACAAATCAGATTCTTTTGGATTGACAATCTTTATGACTGAGATTATAAAAAGCCTACATCAGTATGTATAGTATCGCCATTTCTTAAGTCTCTCCACAACAAGATGTCACAGTAAGTTGTACCTGGAAACTCTTCAAAATGATAAAGAGAAGTGCATCATCAGCATAGTAATGCGCCATTGATAGGTTCCAATAGGCACGGTTTATGTTTGGTTCATTATAATCCATGTTAATATGTTCATCTGGACATTTAATAACCGGAGAATGAACGTATTAATAACGTCTAATAACAGGAGAATGATTTGTCCTTTTGCATAAATATGAGGAAGATTTAGAAAATTCGAACAATAAAAAGTTTGTTTCTGTTTATTTAGAATAAATGAAGAAGGAAAAAACGATTTGAGATTGAAAAAGATGGGCACCTTTTCGGATTCAGGAGAACGATGAGCAGCGACATACATTTGGATCGGTGATCATACCGAAAATAATGAGTGATAAATGGACGATCTAGTCATAACAAAACAGTTTTGCGCTACTCAATGAGATCCCCCGAAACGAGAAATTTGGATTTAGCATTCTCATCGCGAAAATAGAATGATATACTGTTAAAGAAATATATAACGGCTGGGGATTCAGCCGTTCGACATTCGATTCACTGCAGCGGAATGGTCTCTAAAGATTGGGTCCGTCAAAAGAAAAGGTTTAAATTGAACACAATTTATAACGAGTAAATAAAATGAAACACATGATGAACTATTTACAGGTATGATGGAAAAACTTATAAATTCATAGAAGGTCATGGCAGGACCCGAGACCAGCACCGAACCTCATCACAAACATAATGACACGTATTTATATCATGTCTTAATTCTTATATTTGCATATTAGCTACGGTTATCGGGTTAAATAAATGTCGGATACGATACCGATTAAATAGCTATATGTTTAATGTCAAGTGAAGTGATTTACCCATACTAATGATGCACAATAGCAGGTTCAAAATGCATTGCATCATTTTAGAATAAGTTACGAGTGACAAAAGAAATTTGGAATTTAGAACCTTAATGCCGGAATTTCTTAACATAAACAGCAGAAATTCAATTACAAACTTGTATAATTTTTATTGAATAAGCACGAAAATACAGCCTATATGCATCTGTGTTAAGAAAAGGAAGAAGGAAATGTACATAAGTTTGATTTCAATTTCTAAAACTGTATTATCGTAAAGCATGGACAACTGAATCATTTTATTGTCATTTTTTTTCTCGTATACGAAATATACTTGAAATTATTGCAATCTTCATAAAAGACGAACTCGAGATTTGACGAATTTCCCCGTTTCAAACCTCCCTTTCGAAAAACTGTCTTTCTGTGACAAAAAAGTTTTCACCAAGACGTAAAATTCGGACTTTTTACTAAATTTGTAGATTTCTATCAAATTTAGGTTGTATTATTCAAATGTAAATTTCTATCAAATTATTCAGGGAAAGACTCTCTTTCCGGCAATTCGATTATAAGTTAACGAGGTCACTACAAATTGAAAATTTAATTTGCTATTCAGATTTAGCGCCTATAGAGTAGACAACTATCAAATTTTGAACCAAATACAATATGGGATAGACCGTCTGTCTGCCTGTACTTTCAGAATCATGTAAATGTGATAATTCGAAAGTTTAATGACTTAAATGTATCAAATTTGTTATGTGATTTTATGACTACAATTATAGTTCTGCGACAAATTTTTGTTTCAGTTGCTTGGTAAAAATCTTATCTAAACCACAAATCCTTCTTTATTAGAGAGTATGCGAGAAAGTATTGGGATGACCATTCTCTCTGGGTTTCGTTTATGCTTCTTTGTGTCACAGTGTGTACCTTGACTATAATAATTAATTAATATATTAGGACAATCAAGTCGCTGTTGAAAATCCAATACAAGGCATTAAACGCACAACAGAATTAATACCGAGCTTCGACAACGTATGTAGAATTAATTCCATATCACCCTGTAATTTGTATTCTGTTCATTATTCACTTCATGACTACCACAAACATATTATTATACAGAAAATTTTAACTGATTCGTTTATCTAAGCTTTAACTAATTTATAATATAAAGTGTGATGTCTTAACAGATTCACGATGAATTTGTGTTATGCCTACTTTCTTTCAGCATCTCCATAACTGCAAAGTTATTAATTAAAGGCATTCAAAGTTAAATAGTTAATTCATGTAAGGTTATTTGACCTCTTTAAGAAGCATATTGTCAATACCTAATGATAGAGAAATTTGCGTTTCATGAGCCATTCTTTCGTAGAAAGACGTTGATGATCTGTAAATGTGTCGTGTTTTTCTGTACTATTTTCGAAATAAGAACAATAACTTTGAATTTAGCCTCTAGATGGTGCTCTGGCAGTGTCATCGCTCAACGCATTGCCACTTTGCTTCAGTAAAGATCCGATTTACTGCGCTTAAGTTAACCGAAACCGAACCGGATGGTGTTTTAAAATTTGCGATATAAAATGCCCCTGAAATCGTAAATACAAAACATTCTGTACTGTTTGAATATGATTGTTATTTTGGGTTGCTTTAAGAATAGTTGAATAATGCAGAGTCAAATCATCTGATTTTTTTTAATGAAAAGAGAATGGGAGGATATTTTTCGAAAGCGTATGAAAAAAAAATTGAGAAATAAATAAAAATGGCTGAATTTTTAAACGATTAATTTATATGCTATAAACTGTCACTAAATATATATTGATGTACCCTATTGTAAGTCCAAAAATGTAATCACATTTCTTATAAAGAACAGCAGTGAACAAAAATAAGTGTCATTTTGTTTTCATTTTAAGCTTAAAGTTTTTCAGAATTAAAAGCTGCAATAAGTTATAAAATAGTAAGGGATTTTTAAAGCTTAACCGAGGACTTCTTATCCGAAACGCTCCCTTTTAAATTTGGTTAAATGAAGTTGTACAGTAGTCTAAGGCCCCATTTTTATGACTATACTTGTCACCAGGCTGAAATTCAAGTAAGAGCCCAGCACATATGTTTACATCATGCTCTTTTTATTATTTTGTTTCTAATGCATTTCAAACTGCTAATCTTCGTTAAACCATTTCATGGCTAGTAGTTTTATCCACTACACATTTTCACACATTCATATTTGTTAAGCGTGGCAGCAAAATCTTTATAGCATTTTCTAAATCAGCTGAGCCTTGTTGGGATAATGGAATAGGGAAAGGGAAACAACTAATAAATTCGCTTCTGTTCTCGAAATCATGTTTTCTCCTGGAAGTTTTATTGCCGAGATGTGAAATCCTGGAGGCGAAATCAATACAAGAAACTCGCAAAACATTGTCTTTTGAGATCCGGAACAGTTCTTGCTCTTTCTACTGAGAAATTTATATAAGAGGGGGGGGGGGTAAGGATGCTCGGAAAATATTGTGTGAGGAGAAATTGGTTTACATGAATTTTAAATTGAGAAGAAAAATACAGAATCTGATGTGGAAAGGAATGATGGGTTTCAAGTTCTGTGTTTGAATCAAATCTTGTATTATTGAGGAAAATCGTATTGTTCATGGTTACGTGATAAAAGATACTTGTGACATCAGCAACTCTATCTTAAAGAGGAAGTCACAAATGTTAAACAAGATCGTTCTAAAACGCTTTGTGCTAGAAGGATGAAATTCGATATATATAGTTTTTACTCCAAATTTGTAAATTTTATTAAATTTTCAACGAAATACATTCAGAAGAAGCCTGTCTGTTCAGCTGTACAAGTTAGAACGATAACTTTCTTTCTTTTGCCACAGAATATCTCCAAATATGGAATCTCTAGGATTCCTTGTCGTTTGAAAGACTATACGTGGAACGATTTACTTAGAAGAAGAAAAAAATTAAGTTTACATTCGGAACATAAAAGATAACTATCTACAATAATACAAAGTTAAATAAATTAGACTGATAAAATTTCGTTCATAGATTTATTATTATTATTCATAGATTATTCATTATTATTATTCATAGATTATTAATTATTATTATTCATAGATTTATATCATACATGGAACCAAATCCATCAAGGGATTGATCATCCATCTGTCGTACTTTTGCACGCATGTAAAAGCGATAATTAAAAAAAAACATTGAGTCAAATAAATGAAACTTGATATGTGGTCTTGTTAATTGCAGTTGTTGTTTTGTGCCAAATGGCGGCGTCAATCGGTTTGAAAAAGGCATTCAAAATACACATTCTGTTTTATTGTGTATTAATGACATCTTTGAGATGAAATCAGAAAAAATATCGCCAAAGGATCCACTAAAGCGATTTAATAAATATTGCTCTATATAGGGCATGCGATTAGTAATAAAAGTATTGGTTTATTGCTACGAATATACCACGAAACACTTAAACACTCATGTGTGAGACTCTGAAAAGAAAAATCTGAGCACTCATAGTATTCGCGGTATAGCCATTATTTTAGATTAGGCTGAGGAATGAAAGCTTTATTAGAAAGAATGAGTTAAAGTTTCACTACCTCTGTTCATAATTTGTTTTTATCGTGGAAGCAAATGGAGTACAGTATTCTTGTTGACAGATTTTCTCCAAACAATTAATAATATCTAGAATCTTGATGACTTTTCAAATTTCATTCCTAGTTTATCATATTTACAAACCGATAATATTCTAAATAATATGTTTTGCAAAAATATAGACGAATATGAAATGAAAAAAAGTTTTTTTTTTTTTTTTAATTGGGTTTTTTTTTTTTTTTTTTTTGACATTCAGAATATTTTTTTTTTGCACGCTTCATACGTACGAAATTTCGAAAATTCCCATCATTTCCAGACTAAACTAGACATAAAAGTAATTTTTAGTGTGATGAATATGATGGTCATTAATCAAAATATGCAAAATAGTATATTTGAATTCTATTTTGCATGTCATCTTAATTCTATTTAAATTCTAGTTTTGCATGCTCATATTAATTCTATTTAAATTCTACTTTGCATATGTATTCAGTTAAATAAAGGCAAATTCAAAGAAACACAGAAGAAAAAAAATAAAGAAAATTACGATACAATATTATTTTAAGAAGCAATTTTAAACAGATTAATTTTGATGGTTTCTCTTCATTTTTTCTCTTGGTTTAAAAATTATGTTTTAAGCTCATTGAAAAAACTGATAATGTGTCAAAGAATTTATAAATCTTGTTAGAATTGTTTGGAAAAAGATGCTTACGACTTTTATATATTTTTTTTAAAGACAGATCTAGATAAAAAATGACTTCAAAGTTTGTATTCAAACTGAAAACACCCACAAAAAATAATATGCAAGATTATAACTAAGGCCGAAAAAAATCTTTGTAATTAAGAGGATCAACGGAAAGGCGAAAAAACGGCATTGAGAGCTTTCAAATCCACGAAGGAATTTGTAAATTGAAAAAATGGATTCATAAGACTACTCTTGCTGGATTGAAATAATTTAAAAAATCTCTAATGAAATAGTTACAGAAACAAGAATTGGGAAACAAAATTTTGAGCAGCTGTTTTATCAATAGCAAGTAAACATACTCCTGAAAGAAGACATTTGTCCCATCATTATAAAATGTGATGTATTTCAGATATTTTGCTTTTTTTTTTTTTGTGTGTGTGTGTGTTTTGTGGATGCTGATAAGGAATTTGAGATTTGAATTTTGATGTATTTCAGAATTTTCGCTTCTTTATGTTTTTTTGGATGCTGATAAGGAATTTGAAAATATTCTTTAGCAAAGAGAATTTATATATGATTGAAAATTATAATTTTTTACGCATGTTTTTTTACTTACAATAAAAACTATTAATTTTTTGATAAGTTATCACTTTAATTTCTTGTTTTGATTGCGAAGTCAATGTTGAATTGGAAGGGAAATCTTTAAGAAATAAAAACATATGATGCTGTTTTCCAAACGGTTAAATGCAAGCATATATAAAACATTTTCAATTATTCAGTTCTTTGTTACATTAGAAGGATAGAACAATCTTCGGATCTTTTTCATTTCTTGATTTTAGGAAAACATGGCAGAACTGAAGATTTCTTATTACAGGATAAAAAAGTCAACATCCTTATTTATGACAATCAGACCAATGTGTAAATGCTGAGGTTAGAACAGTATTCAAAATTAAACAGGATCTTCGTCGGCATGTTTTTCTTACTTGAAGTATTATTTTTTGTTAAGACGTATTAATTTTATCAAAATCGGGATTTTCTAAAAATAATCTATACTATAGTTTTATCAAGTATTATTTTATCTGAACTTCGTTTCAATGATTTTCTGGCCCACTTTGCACCTTTAATTCCACCCTACTATTTCATTTTAAATGTATCTATCAAAAATGACTTTCAAATTCAGTAATTCGAAACACGAGTCAGATTCCATTGTCTCCGAAGGGATTAAAAACAGATTTCGCTAGCAGCTGAGAAATCAATTTGAAAAAGTTAACTGATTTTGAAGCTGGTGAAAACGCCATAGTCTTAACTTAAGACACATGATTAACTTCGGGGGGAAAAAAATTCGAAAAACGTTCGAAAATAGTCATTTTTTAATTTTGCATACAATAGATTGAAAAAACATCTATCTATGAAATTAAAATATACCAGTTATGTGGTAAAAGTTTTTAAAAACTGAAAAAAATTACTGTTTTTTTGGCTAAAAAGAGATGTGCAGCAAATGTCTTCTAGTTTAGAGGCTTATGAAATGATTTGCTTGAAATTTTGCAGTGTCTTAAATATGTTATTTAGCTGCTGAATTTAAAAAATAATCTGTATTTCTATCCTTTCTTTAAATATTGGGGGCTGATAGATAACTCCAAATTTTCATTTTTTTTCATTGTAAAGCATTAAAAAGCTATAAAATATTTTTAAATTAATAGATTACTTATGCTCTAATTCGGTAACTACAGAACATATTGAGAAATTATTGAACAAAAAAATATCCATTAGATTTTATTGAACAGAAAAATTTTAGAACATATTGAACAAAAAAATATACATTAGATTTTAATTTATGGGTGTTTCTTAAAGTAAAACTCTATCAAAGATTGGTATTTGAGAAATAGTATTTAACGATGTAAAATAGAATTAAATCATACTCTGAAAAAATAAAAGGAAAAGAAAACAAATATCAGTGTAATTTCTCAAAATATAAGTCACTTTATTAAACTAGGGGCCGGGATAGCCTGTTGGGTAGAGCGTTGAATTCGCGTTCCTTAAGTAGCGAGTTCGACCTCCGCCGGCCGAAGAATTCCCCGCGTGCTTGGTGTCTGACGCGCGTATAAATCTGTCGTGCTCACAAAGTCCTCCATGTCGAGAGTAATACTACTAAGGGTACTGGATCAGGGGTGATCGTCCTCTGATTCAGGTCTAAATTACGATCTGTGAATGAAATGCACGAATGAAGTCCGCCCCGTAAAAAGGGTTGTGACGTGTGTAGCTAAGTCGTTCTCTTGGCCCTAGATGGTGCTACTATAGAAACAAGAGACGCTCCCCCACCGGCTAAAAATCGCTGTTTTCGTAACAACGGGCTACTCCATGGCAGATGCCATAAGAAACAACAACAAAATTCTAAAGGCTTTATAAAAAAATCCGTTCAAACATTAAGAATATTAATTTAGGAAAAAATCATAACTTCGCAAAAAATCGACATTTTATTGTAGTCACCTACCTCAAAGAAAATCTAAAATAAAAAATTCTGCTTAATAACGAGACAAGCTCCTTGTTTTTGACAATAACTTGTCTCATTATTTTCAAACGATTGTGTTTCAACACAACGATTTCAAACGATTGTGTTGTTATATATAAAATTATATTGTAAGACATCCAAACTATTTTATAGCCTTATTATAAGAAGTAAATTCATCACCCAAAATTACAAAACCATCTCAAAATAATCCGAGTACAGCTTTAAATGAGAATGCAGGACGTTAATCCAACTAAGCTAATTTATTAAAAATTAACGAGGACTAATTTATCTCTTTTATATCTCTTATTTTCCTGCAAACAAACATGATAAAAGTCAAAGAAAAATTATATATAAAAGCAGATTTTTTACCTTTATTCATCAAATTTATTTTTACACTGTAACTGCAAACTGTCTAGTATATTTCTTCTACAACTTAATTGTCCAGAAAGCTGATATAGAATGTCTTCAAAAGACACATTAGGGATTTGTCTGTCTGCTTTAACCTACTTTGATTTTCTGTCTAAACATATCTATCTCTTTCCTTGTCATCTTGTGCTGAAAGAAACAGGAACTGTCCATTTTCTTATTGACTGTCCCTATCTTTTTCATATCACTAGTAGAAATACACCAGGATAAACAAACTTTCTTCTTTTTCTCAAGTGACCGGCTGTCGATTGAGAAAGATTAAGGATATTGCGGTCGGATGAATGGAAACAAAAGTTGAGATGAGTTGAGTTGTAAGCAGGCCGATGGTTGATTAGCCGTCACGATTCTCCATGATAAGATATGGATAATGGCATTCGGTATGCTTAATGGATAAGATTATGATAAGTATCCTTGATAATCATGGGTTTTGAAAGCACATAAAAATAACAATATGCAGCAAGGCGCTGGCAGTAAGTTTCATCAAACCATTCCATTATTTATAAAAATGAATTTACGAATTAGTGGCTTAAAAAATTTTAGATAATTATTCTGCTTTCTTTTTGTGTAGTCTTGTTCATATGGATCTCATTTATTAGACCGATATTCATTCCTTTGAAGTTAAAAGAAAGAAAGAGTAGATTTCGTTCCAATAAACAGGGATAAAGAATTCTTTGAGGAGCAAAAATTAAGCTTTCAAGTTTCTTTTAAGTAAAATATATATAAAGTCCAATTTTCAGTAACTATCCTTGCATATCATGTAAATAAATTGTTAATGTGAAAATGATATAAACATAAATAGATAATGTAGACATTATTTCGACGTAAGATTCTCCTGCAAGATAAACTGCGTCGAAACTTAAGGTTCAAAAATTATTGTAATTTCATTCAAAATATAAAATTAAAAAAAAACAAACGAAAAATAAGACGTACAAAGAATAAAATAAAAGATTATTTGAAGTAAAAAATATCTAAGTGATTAAAATCCAATCTCATTTAAAGCCCATGCTTCTTTTATAGATGTAATGCGTTTTTTGTCCAATTAACCCCTTAACCTATGATTTTCGTTTTAAAAGTATGGGCCGAAAACGTAAACAAGATCGAACTGATTTCGAGGCATTTAATGGCTCGGAAAATCAGTCCTAAGTTGTACGCGCATGATTTACGGAATGTAAATACTGTGTGTAAGACACAACTGGTTTAATTTTGTTGGTATATTTAATAGGTAATTGCAAACTGATGTAATAATTGGCGTAGATATACCAAAGAATTATTATCAATCTCTAAAATATAACATAAATCAATAACATTTATTTGTAGTCCTATCATCGTACTACGGACTACGCCTGTTGTTGTGGGTTAAGGGGTTAAAAATGATGGATTACAAATGTCGGAACTAAAATGCTTGAGTCCCAGCGGAGTCAGAATGAAACAATCTTTAAAAATATGTCTTAGAGTTCCCACAACGGCTGCAAATTGGTGGAGGCTCTGAGAAATTTAAATAGAAGTGAGTAAGCTTTAAACGATTAATCACAAATCGAATTAAGATGACTTAGTATTTGATGTTTAGAAAGGAAATCCATGGAAATATAAATATATAACATTAAAATCATATTCAACGTTATATATTTTTAAATAGAAATTTTAATTCCAATATTTTTATAAATATTTTTTCCTTGCTTCAGAATTGCCAAAAGTTCCTATACGTTCTATTGAATCATCATTTTCCACACCGAAATATGTCCCAAACCAAAAATTTGGTAGAGTTCATGCAGGATCCATTTTAGTTTCTTAAAACAATTTTTTCCCCAAGAAGTTTTATACTTGAGAGCAGCAAAATAGAGATCGATATGGAAAGCGTTTAAATAACTCCACAGAAACGACCCAATCAACATCCGAAAAACACTTCAGGCTCTTGAAAATAATTCATGCCGAGAAAAAACGTTACTTAAGGGGGATTTAAGAATATTGAGATAGAAAAGTTGAGAAAACAATTTTATCCTCTAAGTCAAACAAATGGGGATTATTATTTGGAAAAGAACTTAGTGTTTTTTTTAAATAAATCCACATAAATTGTAGAACGATTTTTTTTTGGATAGAGTTATTTTTTTAATGTTTCTTCGCACTTGCTAACGCTCATCAACAGTAGTTTATGAGATCATTTACGTTTTATTTATTGTGGATATGAATCTTATTAATGGAAACAACTCCATAAATCATGGCACTGTTAATAATGTAAATATCAGTTCATCTATTATTTTTTTTCTTCGTCTATCTGATAAAATTCATCAAAAGTTCCCACCATTATGAAATTGCTATCATTAAAAAATGAAATTGTGAAACGGTGCAAAATTTATTTTTATGCGATGATATTTTGGATGTTATAGAGGAAAAAATAGCAGCTTAAATATTTTATTAATTGAAGTTTCAAAAATACCTCTTCAAGGTGAGCATTACCATTCATCAAGAAATATATGTTCCGAATTTGGTAGGTCTAGGTCAAATGGTTTGTGTAAAGCCAACACACACACACACACACGCACGCACACGCACACCTTTATTATTAGTATAGATGATATTCACTACTAAAGTATGTTTTTGTAATTAAAAAAGCAATGAATGTTTATTAATTATAATTAAAGCCACTATTCTTCAATAATTGAAATAAAATAAAAGAAAGAAATAAATACTTAATGCTCAAGGGAAAAAAACTGAGTAACTCAACTAGAAAATTCATAAGCCCGAATAAGAAATTATAACCACAGATCGAAAAATAGAACACGATAATGTCAAACAAATATAAATAGGTAGAAATAAAAGGCTGAACAAAGAAGTCAGTGCAATTTTTTACAGTTAATTATCCATTTTATTATTTCAGAAGTCTAGTAGAAAAAATTGAACAATTGATATTCTATAGTCTATTCTCTTATGAGTAGTCCCGAAATGATAATTTTATAATATTTACCTTGGTTATGGAGTGTTGGCGAATACATTATTTTCTTTTTGATTTATTTGCAATTTTTAATTTGTATGCTTCAAAGTCTGATTTTATTTTTAAATGCATACATTTGTTGTAATCAAAGTATTCGTGGAATATATTTGTTTTACTTTATATGCAATTTTTTTTATTTGGCTAAATGCAAGCTCTGATATTTTGCTGATTTCGGAAGTATAAATCAATCCAGGGGGGACGGAGAGTCCCACTTGATTAATTTTAACCAACACTTTTAAGCAGTTAAAAATTTGAGATTATGAATGATGAAGAAAAATGTATTCCTTATATTTTTTCTTTACGTTATAAAAAGTTATTTCCTTAAATAAGGAAAAACATTGAGTATGCTTGAAAAACATGCAATAATCTTATTAGATTTAAATGGAAAAAAATTTGTTTTTAATGTCGAGTATTTTTAATCTTTCTATTATGGAAATGGCCAATGAACTAAAAAAATGATGGGTCTTCTATGTTTGCATCAGGAATGAAAAATATGAAAAAAGTGCCATGTGCAAAGTGCAATTCTGACTATATAAATATATTTAGGAGTTAACAAGATTAAAGAAGAAAAAAAAAAACTAGGAATAAAGTGCTTATAAGCAACCATGTGGATTTGAAAATCAAAAATACTTAATGAACTCTTTGATGGAATTATCCATTAAAAAGCTCTAATGAAGTTTTTGTCAAAGGAGGAAGAGTAAAACAATTGGGATTAACTTTTTTTTTAAAACTAAAAGCATGCATGAAATTCTGGAAAAAAAAGCTTGTCAATAAAAATAAAAATAAAATAATTTGAAAATATTTGGTTGTTTATGGTTTAGAAAGAGGCTTTTTCATTTAATTTGTTTGTATTATTTTAAAAAATAGCCAAAATGAAAAATAAAACATTCCAGTAAAAACTGAGGATTTAAAACAAATCCTTCCATTAAATAACAAATCGCTTTTCCAAACATTAATTCTTGGCATGAAAGGAGGTTCATGTCATTCATTAATGTTCATTGTAACTGAATAATTAACCATAGGAATTTCGTCATTTCTAATGCTGAATATTATCAAAAGAATTAAAAATATAACTGTTACTAAAAAGCATTTCCCGGGTGTTCCAAAAATGACTGGTCAATTTTGAAAACTCAATTAAAAAACCCTGTGGAATGCGTTGTTGGAATGGAATTTGTTGCCTCACGATTTGGAAATCAGGGAATTTTATCCCTCAAATAGTAAATTTAGTTTCAATTTATACTAACAGGTGGTGCTGAAAAACAATAATAAAAAGATATCAAAATATTGCAATATTTTCCCAAAAAATTAAGTAATGAATTTTTCAATGTGATCCCCACTTATAACAACAACTTGGCGCAGTCCGAGGCAAAAAGAGACTCCGGGGCAAAAATTGGTACAGAATGGCGATCTCAAGTATTTTGTTTCAACTGCAACTATTGCAAATCCTCTCCAGCATCACCTGTCGATAGCAATGTTAATTAAATTTCCAATTCGATGGGAAAAAATTTCATGACTTACCCAATCGTAAGGCCACAAGCGATACATTTCTATTGCATTTCGTTTTTTTTTATTATTATTATAATTACAGATTTCAAAATAAATGAGTCATTTTTGAGATACATATTATGCACTTCTTGAAAACACAGGAAATAATTAAAGCACGATTTTCTAATCTTTCAAAAAATTATTAAAGAAGATTTTGCGTTATCTTGACTAAAAATTATGCTTATAACATTGTTCAGAAGAAAGTTTTACAAGAATAAGAATATCAGGCAATAATTTTTTCAATTTGTTAAAATGTCATTTTAATTCACTGAGTATTTAAACCAAAATTTTAAGAAAAGTTTTTAATAACTCTTCAGTAGCAATTGTTTTAAGAACGTTCTTTTAGCCAACGCTTCTATGAAAATCGATATAATATTGATAATGCTAAGGTGACATCATTTAAAGGAGCTCCGGAAACTTGTTTCTTAAGAGAAGTCATGTTTTTATTTACGTCAATTCAAAGATAGCATTACTGAAAATGGATTCAATTCTTTTTGGAGCAACACCAGACCAGACATTTACAAGGGAACGAAACAATTTTAATCACTTCTAAGCCAACAACGCTGTTTCTGTTTGTAAACGTAACATTTCATTACAAATTCGTGGAAACCAAGAAAATTCAAGCATAAACGCAAGAGCTGATCGTTTCCATTTTCTTTTGACAGTGAAAGAAGAGGATCGGAACAAACGCCCTTCGCTTTCGCGTCTCCCTGACAGCACAGGGAAAAGCGTTTGCAACCGCCCAATGGCACGTCAATACAAATATTTCTCTGGTCCACTGTTAATGTCAGTTTTCTATTCGGCGAGGAAGTGTGTATCTGACATGTTTCTTCATTGCACTTCCAAGGTGATCTTGTATTGTTTTTCGGATATTCGTGTGGCACGCGCCTTTTTTTTTTCTTTTTACTTTTCGAAATGCTTTCAGCCAAAGAGATGCTAATAGATTTTTATTGTATTTATGACAAGATAATTATATCAGTCATTCAGATATTCAATCTGGTGCGACTCTTGGCTTTCATTTATTACTGGACAGTTGCCTTTGGTGACTAGATGGTTCACCGGAAATATTAATTATATTTCATTTCCACATCTAGATAAAATGGTGCATGATTCCATCAAATTCATGACATTAAACAGTGTTATTTTAACAGTTACGTGTATATACTGTTCATTGTGTTTGTGAACTTTTCTAATGGATACTAGTTCCATAATATCAATAGCGCTCTTATGTCCGGTTCACTTCTAAATTTATTTAGCGGTATCATAACTTCACTTTTTAAATTCATCCTGTAAATTGAACAAATATTCAGAAAGATTCCTTCTTTAGCTTGACGAAACAGTGGTAATGATTTTGACTTTATTCACAATCATAAAATATTGTTGTGAAATATATTTAAAAATATGTCTGAAATGTAATTAAATCTAGACTAGAGAATTTTACAGCGACTCAATGGACATAGTTGGAAAGATAATGATTTGGACTTTAAAACAATGTAAAAATCATTTTTGTGAGGAAATATTTTTGATAGTTATAGCAAAGAAACTGGTTTATTTTTTAATTAATTAAAATTCTAATTAAAATTTTACTTCTAGGTATAAATTCGTACCCTCCCAAGTATATTTGAGGCAAATTTGGAAATCTGCAGTCAAATGATTAGACAATGTAGTCAAATAAAAATCTTTAGCTTGTAAATCCCCAACGCATACACACTCGCGCAGGCGGTAATCCTTATTATAATTAAAGATGTTCAGAAGCTATCATCTTATTCTATTTTCTAATCCCAAAAGGGAATAACAATAATGCTAATCCCAAAAAGAGGACACCACAAGTTCACAGAAGAAAGTCGGCCGTCTAAATAAGCCGTTCTTACTACTACTTATTGTCTTATAATAACTTCTTAGTAGCCAAAGTAGTGTAAATCCTATGCCAGCATATTTTCCTAATTGCATTCTAAGCAGATGGAATTGTATTATCACAAAAACATTAATGTGTCACTTTCATAATGTTGGCAATCTGTGGTGATCTTTAATTATTCTATAGATCATTATTTTATTCTGCCCTTTTGTAACACTCTGTAGTTTTCATTGCCCGATCTTTTCATTCGAAGCAGCACAAAAGCAGTCTGGAGAAGGATATCGTTCATTTTGAAAAATAGATGGCGAGGAAGATATTATAGGCGAATTTCTTTTCTAATCCTTCAGTCCCCTCCCCCCACCCAACAAGGCTCGTGATCGTCTGCTTAATATTTACATCACTTATTTAATAATTTCTTGATAGAATCAGATTTTGAATCTTTTGCCCAGAAATTAGTTTAGCTCAGTTTCCTTACATTAACGCAACACTAGGGCTTTCATTTGAATTCAGTTAAAAGGATGCATTTTAGATTAAAATTCAGTCGAGAATGGCGACAACGGATCATTCTTTCATTATAATTTCTCATTCACACAGAGCAAAGCTATACAATATTTTTGTTTATACCAGGATAAAATTAAGAATTTGATGATTAAGATTTTTTTTAAAATTAGATGTTTCAGATTTGTAATTGCATTTATTTTTTGATAGAAATAATTAGATTACTTATTATTCATATTACTTCTATTCACATCCGAAGAACACACACACAAAAAATCATTTTTGAAAAATATTATATTCATGCTTTATTTTTCTTAGTTTTTCGTTTAAAAATGGAATGAGAAACATTTTTTATATGACTTTGCAGAAAAATAAAAAAGATTTTATGCATTCTCACTTTTCTTAAACACCAAAGACA
>JAPMOR010062154.1:784824-866314 GCA_026543865.1 Argiope aurantia | reverse complement strand
AAGTTTTCAGTAGAGGCTGAATTAAGTTTACTTCAACTAATATGTATTTTGCTGTCAAATGTAGAATGTATAATTATTTTTTTAAATTAATTTTTTTCCATATTTTTGTTATAATATTCACATAGTTACTTTTCTGTACTCCGTGTATACAAAAAGAAAGTTTTGTAATCACAAAGAGAAAAAAAAACTATCCTAATGTGAAATTTTGACGAATTTCTCCGTTTTAGACCTCAACTGAATCCGAAAAACGAATTACTATTTGTCTGTCTGAACACAAAAAAGAAACGCTTCAGATAGAACGATGGTATTTGGTATATGATCTTTACACCATATTTATTGATTTTTTATCAAATTTTGAGCGAAATCCATTCACAGGAAATCTGTTGTCCGTATGAAGGGAATAATACAATTTCAAAACGGAAAGAGTTAGAAAAATAAAACTAAGAATACAGATTTAGCATCTTCTGCATAGATTCATATCACATTTTGAATTAAATCAGTCAAAGGATTGACGGTCTGTATTTTCTCACGAACGTAAACTTGATACATCAAAAATGCAGGTACTTAACTCCTTCAGATATGAATTTATTTAACTTCCCGATTCGATGACACATCCCATTTGGGACGTTTATTATTCAGTTCTAACAATAACAGAAAGGCAAATGAGGTATTGAAACTTTTTAGAGATATTTTTTCTTTTTTAAGTTACTTAATACTTTCACTTTAATACAGAGTTAAAATCAGTTCAGTAATTAGATGCGCGGGTCAGACTTGTCATTGTGAACGAAGGGGTTAAATGAATGAAATTTCGTATGTAATGTGATTACAAAATTTATAATTATATCTTAAATTTGGATCTCAGTGGGTCGATAAAAGACATCCAAATGCATTTTTAGTATTCTACACTACAAAGTAACAAAACACCGGTGAGTGATATTCTGAAAATAAAAATCTGAGCATTCGTAGTGTTCACCGTTTTATTCAATGTCCACAATTTTATGCTAGAATACATTTTTTTAATAGAGAGTACGCGATGGTTTCTACTAGATACTAGATTCCTAGGGGATCGTTCCACTAAGTTTTGCAAGAAATATAAAACTTTAAGAGGTAACAAGCTGAAAAGATAAGTAAGAAAGAAAATACTACCTCTTATGTTTACAATCCAGAATTGGGAATCCTTGGAGCATTAGATTACTTGGAGATTTAAGAATAGATTTTATTTTTGTTCTTTGAGGTGAATTTCCTGTCAAATATTCACTATTTCAAGAGCAATTCTTGCAATAATATTTGTCATTCAAAAATAATTTGAATTCACAAAGTTTTCCGTGCACAAATTACATTGCTTCAAAACACAATCACAGTTTGAGTTTTTTTTTCAACGTTCTGAATTCGGTACCATTAATTCATTCCTTTCATAAACGAAAGCACTCAAGACTTAGAGACATTCCGCGCAATTCTCTGCAAAATAAACATTTCGAATTTCCCTTTCAGCAAATATCGCTTTTCTTCGGGATCTGAATCGAAATGAAAGAGAACTTTATCTGTATCTTTTCATTTCAAGATGTGATTCGAACGGATTCTTTGTTTTGATTTAAATGTCAATAAAAGTATTCTTAAAGTCTCTTTCTTTGACGATAAATTTCTTTCGGTTCCTAAATCTGTCTTTAAGAGAAATTCTTCCCTTTCACCCAGTGAAGGAAAATACAAAAGAAAAAATCCTTCAATGAATGGGCGAGATTAAATCTAATACCAATAAATATTGCGATTGCAGCGGATAAAGGTGAAGTGTAACTCTATCTCTATATATAATGGTATCTCTTATTCTATTTTAAATCTTTATTTCCTATTTTTATAAATCTAAAATTGCCGATATTATTTTATTCTACAATGTTCCCTTAATTTCTGATCCAAACACCACTTTTTTATTACATTATTTCTAACACGAGCTCTAAAAAATTACTGACTGTAATTCTCATGCCACAAGTAAAGGGATGAAAATTCCTAACACCTGCGGCGTTTCTTCCAAAGTTACTTAATATTCTCTTTCCTAAATCGACGTGTGTCAGATAATCCCTGTAAGAATTTCTTAGCAAGAGCGTTAAGGAATAACTTTTCATATACTTTCCTCTTGTGTCTTGATGTAGACTGAGTTTTCCCTTTGTACAAATGATGCCGTACTGTGCAAAAATAAATTGAATTTCCAATTATACTTTTTTTGACCCTTCATCTGCATATTTTAGTAGTCGTGTGGCTGAAAAAAAGAAGAAACTTTTGTAATATCAACTCCGATTTATATCATCTCGGGAGGCATTTTATGTAAAAGAAACGATGATAAAACTGACGTCCATTTACATCGCAACATAAGAGAAAAAGAATTTTTTCCCTTCAGTGATTTTACTATGAGATTTTAATAGGGATTTTTTTAACGTGTAGGCTTAGGAAGGCTGAATCTTAGGTACCTTTAAAAGAATGTTGTAAGCTTTAGGGATTTTTATCCCTCCGCTCGGAGCGTAAGAAAATGTTGAAATCAACAGTTTTATAGAGTGCGTGTAGAATTAATTAAATGAAAAGGGAGGAATTGGACCAGGAAATAAGTAAACGTTTCAGAATGAAGTTAATATGGACTAAATTAGGATAAAAATCAGGAAATTGGAATTTGAAATATATATTAAAATATCATTATACACACACATAAATTGAAATCCTACTAACTTTTCAGCGCGATGTTTTCAAACTCAACAACCATTCGAGATAAAATTTAACTTCTTATAATTGCGAATTCATGTAATGTCTTTTTCCGTCTGTTTCCAAACTTCCGACGATAATTGATTCATGCAAAGTATTAATTTGATGTTTGAAAGAAGATTACCACAACATTTATATTCTACTTTATTAAAAAGTACTGAAAAATCCCTTTAAATAAGATATCTGGATTTCCACTCAGTTTACTCGGATTCTCATTTTTGTTTTGTGCAGATTGTCATGCTTAAAAATTCTATAAAAGGTGCAAGAAGTTATTTTATTTCTTTACAATTAAATATATAAATAAAGAAAATTGCTTTAAATAGAAATTATATTTCCTATTCCTTATTTTTCTTTATGAAAAGACTTTCTACGTTCTGGCTTCCTTTTTTTGGATGAATAATTTACTTTTTAGTATATTAATAATGACATGTTTTCTATTCATAGGAAATTTATTTCTTATACTTAAAGGAATATATACATATAATTTCAGAAAGGCACTCTTATTGCCAGCAGGTTTTTCGTCTTTTACTCTCTTCAAAAACTTATCTCATGCGTGTGCTTAAAAAAAAAATTTTTTTTTATTCAAATGTTTCGAAGCAAACAAAATGGTTCACTGCGAAGCATTCGTTATAGAATCGGTGAATAATAAAATAAATAAAATTCCTAGAATATTACTGTTGTTAACGTTTTATTTTATTTCATAATACCTGTAATGGGGTCATCCTATTTTCAAGTCCAAATTTTTCTTATAGCCAATTTTATATTACATAAATGTTTTTTTTTCTCTTCGAATTCTCACCAACCTTAAAAGAGTTTAAACAAGAAATCCGTCAGCCATTTTTAAAAATAACCAGAACACCCCCCCCCACCAATAACTGTGTTTTCAAATTCTAAAAATTCCATTGGATTCCATTTCCAAACATGATTATGTATGAAACATAATTTTGAAAATGCGTGGGCCGAAAAGATGATAAATTTGGAATTCAATTTCAATTTATTCATCCATGGGATGGCATGATTCGTACACGAGAAGGAAAAATGCATCCGTTTACATCGCGATGCAAGAGGAAAGAGCGAGACATTTTTCGCTTCGTACGCTTATTAAATGACTCTTATGAGGATTTCTTTGACACGCATCGATTCAGGAAAGAGAATCTTAAATACCTTTGGAAGCTACGCCGTGGCCGTTAGAAGTTTTTATTTCTCCGCTTGTAGCGAGAGAATCTTACTCAGAAATTTTTTAAAGCGAGTGTTAGAAATGCTTAAATTAAAAGTAAGATTTGGACCAGGATATAAAATCCCTGAATAAAATAATAAAGACTAATTTAAGGTACAAATTAGAAAATTAATTAGGATACATTTTAAATTAAGAAGCATGACACATGCACGCACGCACACACACGCATGCACGCACTGTATGCAGATTCTCCATTCATTAATAACTAGATATGGGCCTACATTTTTAAGTGTTAAAACTGTGTACAAAATATTATCTTTATATCTTTTTATGTTTTGTGGTTATCCTTTTGTCAGCACTCGGACAGGCAGACTAACTTCTTGTGAATAGATTTCACTCGAAATTTGATAGAAATCTAGAATGTTAGAATCTGTTATCTATAATCTGTTATGATCACCTACCAAATTTTAACCTTTGCAGATAGATAGATCCTGTTTACAGATAGGCATCATTTCAAAAATATATTACACGTTTTCAAGACAATCTGAAAGACGTAGATACCTCAAAATCGATTTTATTTTAGTAATACAATACTTTCTTTTTGTACATATTTAATATAGAAGAAAGTAAAAATGTATTCAAATTATGAAAGATGTAAAACAAAAAAGCATGACATCCATATGACATGAATTCCATATAAATTAATTTTATAAAGATAAAAATTAAAGAGAAATTGCGTATCCTTTTCGAAAACCTCCTAATTGGATTTCAAATCGATTGCAAAAGCGTTGCTGTTCAATAAAAGATAAAAGAATGCAAGCCTCTAAACATGAGGTGCGGAATTCATTTAATTCCACTTAAAGTGAAGTGAATTCAGCTGGAATGCTCGCTTAGTGTCCCGGTGCACTGAAAATGTTATTTAATAATCGATACGCGTCTCTGCAAACAAGAGGATGTGTAAATAATACAATGTTTCAGATGCACCCCACCCCCTTTGAAAGAGCTTTTGACGTCATTCGAAGGAATGAATGGATTAAATACGGGTTTCACTTTTATCGGGCCTTTTAAAATATTTTCAGAAATATTTGGTTTCAATTAATATGATTCATAATTATTAAATATAATAAAAATATACTTTTTTTCTTTCACATTATCAGAATAATGTATAGAGTAGTTGTAAACATTTTAGCAATAAATTACAGCTATTAATTCGGAGCAACTAGTAATATAAGAGACAAAGAACTTGCATTAAGCTTTGTATCGTTCAGCATTTATGCAGTTAAGAAATATTCTGGAATAATCTCGATCCATTTCATAAATAAGCAATAAGTAACATTTTGAATTCAGATGACAACTCTTAAAATTAACTACTGAAGCCAAGAATGGAACATAGCCAAACAGATTAACCCCATAATCATTGCGCTCATGCGTAATAATTGGCATCACATTATCGGCTTTCAAATTTATACGCTGAAATTATATCTTTCGAAGACTCTATTAATTAGTTACGAAAATTGCATATAATCCATAAACATTACTTGCATCTTAGGGATTCTTAACTGATTCAGTAAGATAGTACATTCTTGAAATGAAAGGTATCGGCTAATTAAATTATGAAAAGCAAAACAATGAAAGGTTAACGGTTCGATACTCTATCATTTGAGCGATACTCACTGCTCGTAAAGTTTATTTGAACACAATGTACATTCATCTTTCCTCCAACACGTTTTTTCCCTGTTGTATCGAAAAAAAATACTGAGCGGAGCTGTAGAAAAAAAATCAACGTGATATTTAATCGGATAAAATAGTTATCAGAAGTTTACCGTTTCTTAAACGAAACATTATTTTATGCTAAAGATAATGAAAAGTATTATTTATGAAATATTTTACTTTTTTTTTTGAATTGGAACCTTTGAGTCCAAGTTCTTTACGTATAGGCTATGACGTTAAAATAAGTATCCGCAGTTCATCGACGATCATTAATTTTTAAACTTTATAGCTGTTGACAAGGATATTTGTGAAGCAGATGTGGCTAAAAAATACATTAGAATCAGAACTAAATGTTGAAGCTTAAATATAATGAAAATGTAAATACTGCTGCATTAAGTTATTGATAACTTTTAATTACAAATAGTTTAAATGATTTTTAAAGTTATGTTAAAAAATAATTATACTCTATGTGAACTTAATCTTCTTCGTGTACGTAAAAAATACTCATTCGTGTTTGAATTAAATTTTAAGCTTGGACATGCAGAAAATAGGTTAGAAATTCTGCGTGTTATAAAGTTAGGGAAAACAGTTAGGATAATAAATGGAAAATTTACCAAATATAAAATAAATCTGAATAAATCTAATTAATGTTTAGTTTAATCCTAAAACTGACGAATTTTCTACTTTCTTTTTAAATACACAACTAGATATATCAAGAAAATATATCAAGTCCCTAGCAGCCATCTGAAACATTCATCTCAATTCCAAATATATTTCGCATCCCATATATTTTAAAATGAAAATCATCATTTTCTTATAATAGCAAATAAATGAAAAAGACATCAATAAATCATAAAAATAAATTTAGAATAGTGAAATTCACATCTAAAAGGTGCCTCTGAACTTTACTATTGAATAGGCCAATGTTTTACAGATGGTTTAACTGATAGAAAAAAAATGTATATTTCACCAAATTCCTCAAATACAAAAGGAAATAAAGAGTTTGATTATTATTTTGCGAATAATTTTCTTTTCAGTGATGCGGTCCAAAATCTGATATGGATATTCAATTATAAAATTGTTACCGAAAATTTCTTACAAAATCAATGGATTCGGTGTAGTGACTTTACTGAGAAACAGTCCCATAGGCTTAATAGCTAATAATTATGTTTATTCGACACGCTCACAGAGACGCCAAAATTCACCCGAGACATGCAGAAGAAGCAAACAGGAACATGCAAGTAGCTAATCGATAGTAAACAACCGTAACAGCGCACAGTATTCAGAGAGAACTCTACAGGAATAAAGACTTCACACAATTATTCGCGTCCCTCAAACGACTGCTATTATCCACTGCTACTTACATTAGCTGAACTTGATTAAACTGTATAACTTGCTCAGCACACAACTCGATGCTACATCAATACTCTAGACTTGATACACGACTCAATGTTCAAACCGCTAATCACTTGCGCAGAATTTAACTAACTCCAACTCGATATCCCGAAATTTTATAGCTTCCGAAGCTGGTAAAAGAAACTTCTAGAAGTTTCGATATAATTGGCGTCCAATAGTCCTATTATCAAAAGTATTGTTTCTTCTTTTTTGCCAAAAGTCCCAATTCTTCCTTTAAGCCAATTGTCGCCAAGTTGCCTATTGGTTGCCACGTTTGTCGTCAAGACCAGCAGTCATTGATGCGGTATCTATTCAGCTTTCGAGCTGACCGTAAATCCGTCTTTCTTACGACGACACTAACTGCGCCGGGAAGTAACATTTACAAACCCATATCAATATAAATCTAACCACTTATTGTTTGCCGACGGATTCTAAAACCCTCCGAGTTTGTGCGGATGTGTTAGGTCGGCTTTAATTCGTCAAAATAGAGGTGAGAGGAAAGTTGAAAGGAGATGATCACATTTAATTGCAAAACATTACTCGCTGGTTGAATTAAAATAATACGGTCAGAAACGATACGATATTCATTTACCCGTGAAAAAAAATGGACAAAAAGTATCTAATAGGGCGGAAATCAAGACCAAAGAATGACGAAGAATTTCAGAAATGCGCTCATCCTTTCGCATCTCATTCCTTAGTGAGGTAGAATCGTCGAAAAGTGGTCGTCTCAGGACTCTGAAACGAACAGTCATTTCTCTCATCTAGATGTTTATGTTTTCCAACGATCGTGTCCACGTAAACATGAAAGAAAAATAGGCGATATTTCTCGAAGCGGATTTCGCCTAAGAGTTCCTTAAAAATTTCCAACTGCTGCTCATCAGTGAAACCCCAGATCTCCAATTAACCAAAGATACATACACCTATTTTCATAACGTATTTTCGAAATGAAGAATACGGCTTCTTGCCAACGTCATTGGGTTGTATACATTAGCAATACACTTGTCCCAAGAAAACATTCTGCGATACAAAATGAAATACTAGTTAATCAAAAACCCAGTAGTTAAATGCTGCTAGAGGAATTATTGTTGTTGTTTCTAATGGCACTTGCCATGGACAAGCTCGCTGATGAAATCAGCTATTTAAAGCCAAGGGAGCGTCTCTTGTTTTTATAGTAGCGCCGACTAGGGCCAAGAGTACGCCTTAGCTACTCACGCATCACATTCGCTTACACAACCCCTTTTTCACAGGGGGACACATTCACACATCTCACAGATAGAACAGATGAAGAGCAACCATGTCCGAACCGGGACTCGAGCCCAGGACGCCCAGATCACGGGGAAGACGCACTTCACCTGTGCCAGGACGCAGGCTGCCAGAGGAATAAAATAATTGAACGGTGAAGAATGTCTAACAGCTCAGATGTTCAGGACTGTGCTAGACTTGGTATTAAAAAAATAACGACTCATTTTTAAAATTTGTTATCCTTATTTAGTTTCCAAATCATTTATTAACGCTTATCTAATTACTACGCATTTAACATAACCCGAATTTAATTAAACAAAAGCCATTAATAAAGAGACATTTCTAATATATAAATTAAATTACTAATATTTTCTAAGACCTGAAATGTAAAATAAATTGAATGAAATCTTATGGAAGTATAGCAACAAAAATGAGATGTTTGTTACCTCTAATGTTTCATCTAACCTATACCTTAAGCATCAAAACAATCGTTTAAGCCAAGATCGTGATTCGATGTAGAGTAAATGTATGCTCGCACCGTTTGCTTGGTTAATCAAAAATGGCTTTTACCTTCGTTCATTTTGAATGAATGATAACGAAAACTTATAAATGAATAGATCAGATTAAACACCTCAATAGTGCTGAATAGTCAAAGTGGTTACTATCACTTGTCCAGCAAGAAATTCTGCTATCGAATTAACATGATGTATGACTCATTCACTTAATGCTTCAAATTGAATCATTTTATCAAACGAAATACTACCGATGTTTCTTTATCTCCATTCATTTCCGTCTTCTCATCAAATCACAATAATTTGCGACAGTGGTTGGTTCAATGGAATTTCCCACTAAATTTAAGCCACTGTAATGTTTCAGTAAACCTCAAAAGTATCGAAAAGAACCTTGCCCTATTTTGGAAAGTTCGTCAACAGCGTTTTCTTCCTAATGTCACGTGAGTTCTGGGACACTGAAACATTTTTTCCAACCCACTTATCGAAATAAATACATAAAATACGAAGTATTCCACTATAAAGTCATGCGAGAGTAAATATTTTAACTGCAATGTTATATCATGATGCAATGTCGTCCTGATATATACGTATCAAATATTCGTTTCATTTATTTTTAGGTAATGAGGAAATAGAGGCAATTTCCCCGTATGAGGGATTCAACCAATTAGAAGCATGACTTGAGTGAAATACTAATGGTTCAGTAATCGAGTTGGTAACTTATGTTGGCGTGTCGTAGATTACCAACCCGAGAAGAAGTTTTGTTTAGATTAGTAAGAGTAATATACGGTTTCGAAGTTTCTTGAAATCTAATTTGGGACGAATTTTATTATTTTTCAATCGTGGTTGAGTCACTTTTCTCAAAAATATGACACTAGGACAAAATGAAATCGGTTGATCCAGATAGATCTAACAATAAATCATTCCATATAAAAACCGAATTTTTGAGATACCAGTTGGGCCCTGGTGCCGTTGTCTTCGAGTGCAGAAACTCGGTAGCTAATCAACAACGATTCGTTTATATTTCAGGAAAATAATCAAAACATTTACCATTAGCGAGACAAATTTATATATGAATAAAAAATGCATCTACCGAATAAAAAAAAATAGTCCCGAATGAATATCACGTAAATATCTGACAAGCATTTGATACTTCCCAGGATGTGGGAAGATAAGTTTTCATTCAAGGGGCAAATATCGAGAAGTAGCTGAACACGAGCCTTCAATTTATCTGTAGTTTTCGAGTCCCTACACAGAAGACGGAGAAAATGGTGCTTCTCTTTTCTGCGTCCCCGTAAAAAGAACTCTTTTCCTTTTTACTGTGGGCGCAGTGACTAGTTTCATGGGGACAATAGTTCCTTTCACACAGTTTTATCTGTCATCCATTGAAGTTAATGGACTGTGCCACAGGTGTCTGGGAGTTCCGTTTTATGGGCCTTAGATGAAAATCGAATAAATAGGATACAAGATATATCTGGAAATATTCATTTTGTACAATCTCAGCGTATAATCCTACAAGAAGAAGGCAGCTATATACTCAAATCTGAAATGAAGACTCTGATTTTTATCATTAGGGTTGACTGGCAAATATCCGAGACTCGTTACATTTTTATTTCTTTGTATAAAGTAGGTACAATACATCGAAAATTATAAAAACGGAAACGTGAAGTTTTTTTTTATAGATATGTAATTTTCATATAAATTCCCATGATGCCACGGTCATATGATACACATCATTATTGAACGTCAAACCGCTTAACATCACCATTATACGATACAAATTTTTTTCATAGTTTCAAATCCACATTGCATCACAAATATATTGTGCACATCATTGCTCTTCGTATTAAATTGATGATGTCACAGTCACACGATACACGCCATTGTTCATAGTAACAATTTTTTTTGACGTCACACTTTTACGATACATATAATTCTTCAACTCATTAAATGAACATGATGTCACAGTATTGTGATTCAAATCATTCGTCATGTCATTAAATTCATATCATGTACCAGTAAGATTTATATAGTTGTTCATTGTGTCAAATTCACATGACGTCACAGTGATGTGATAGACATCATTCTTCATCTAGTCAAATTCATATGATGTTGCAGTCATATGATATACATCATTACTCATTGCATCGCTCATTATGTCAGATTTGCATGATACCACAGTCAGATGCTGCAGTTCGTTGGTCATCGTGTCAAACCATGCTGCGATGATGCATTTTTTCAAAAGTAGCACATAGCTCACAATTTAATTGGGAAAGTATCATTCAAAAAATACGATTACAAAATAGGTTATAATTTAAAATTCCATGTCATCCATATTTAAAACTAATTGTATTATATAAGTTTATTCTGAAAAGGAATTATTCATTCATTCAGCCTCTGATTATGTAGAATTCGTATGTAGAAAATACTCATGGGAAGAATCATAATAAGGACGAATTTAAATAAAGAACATTTGCTAAAGCTTTAAAAGATAACTGACACATTCATTATCAGAAAGTGTTTAAAGAACAGAAACGGAAATTTCCGAGAGAAATTTCTAATAACAAGAATGTCGGAACCGTCACCTCTTTTTTGATCATTTGACAGAAAAAATATAAAATTTCATTGCTTCAAAAAATCGTCTGGAATTATAAAAGTTATTTGAAAAAAAGTGAATCTTTGCTATTTTGAATAGATGCATCTTTGACGTTGACATTTCTTTCGGAAGGAATGTCTAGTTTCATCTTTAATTTCGTTTCATTTCACGAATGAACAAAAAAAAATCTAATAATAAAAAAACAAGAAAAAATTACAAAATTTTTGAAAAGAATGAGTTTTGCCTTCAAATCGAAAAACAAATAAAATTGTTTCAATAGAGTAGAATATTAAAATATTTTATTAAATATTTCAAATAAGAATATTTGAATGATTTTCTGAAAAGATTTCATTTGAAATTGTAATATGAAATTTTAAATTGACATACATGTTTTGAAATAAAATATCACATCATTTCCTTTTCAAGTATTAAAAAAACAGAAAAAAAACCTACATAAATTTGGATTTCAATTGAAAATTTGTTTAAGTTGCTTTCAATTAAAGGTACTACGTTATTTTGCCATTAAATTCAATATTATAAGAAATACAGTAATTTTGTTAATGAACTGCTATTTTGGATAATATAATCAATGAAAAAAATAAAGTAACTCTGATTTTCTCTCAGTTCGCAATACTCGCGATTAATCTGACTTAATAAAAAAAAATGCTTTGGACAAATAACTGTTGGTTCGAAACTTAATTTTACTATGATCCACCGAGTATGCGTTTCGCAAACATATTGTTGGTATCAACCTTTTAAGATTAAAGATTTATGCGATGTGAAAGCTTGGAGAAAGAGGGTCTGACTACTGCGCCGTCCTCATCATAGGATCTCGATTGAAGATAATGAAATTTGTGTTCCATTAGTTACTACTGCGCGACTACTCCACTACTGCGCGAGAGAAGAACATTCCATTGTTTTATTTGAGGTCTTCTGTTGCGAGACTGATGTGCAATACTTTTCAACAGCAAGTCTCAAGATTGAAGAGCCTACAGTAAGATTATGGTGTTGTTTCTACTGAATTTTCAGATGATCCATTTAACTGTATAAACATCCAGTAAGCAGCATCGAATCGCATACAACTTCGATTCGGACATCGAAATGCCAAAGGCAACCCATACCTATTTCTAGGAAGGTAATCAACAATCAACTGCATGAAACAATTTTTTTTAAGTAATTACCATTTAGAAATTCGGCCAGGCCAGCATTACGAATGTTCTCTCCCCCCCCCCCCATATGCGGCGATTGCTTGCCATATCGATTAGCTTATTCGTCTGCATATATTCGTCTTATTATAGTTGTCTAAATACCCTCGACCTACCCAAAATGGATTTAGGATATCAGAGGGTCAAGAAACAAAGAAAATACCGATCCCGAGTACTCGGTGTTCCCGAGACACGCCGGCCCAGTCTCACAGGTCTTCTCAAACATCTCACGTGCAGCCCAGAGCACACAGGGGGCAAAAACCAGGCCAGTATGTACTCCACTCACGTAGTTTTATGGAGCGTTCAAGATGACATATGCATTGCCAGAATAGTAGAAATATTTAATATTCTATTGAATTTCTTCGTCTCTCAACCCACATATCTGAGGAGAAAGAATTTTAGCAATATGATTCAATCCACAGTCGCGCGAGAAAGGGATTTGAGTGCAAACTCGATCGACATTTGAGGGAAGAACATGACGCAATAAAACAACTGCCCAGACTTGTGACTTGACTATCCTAAGATAGTACAACACGCGATCTACCACGTTGACTTGTAAACACTCATTTATGAGCAAATTCGACTGTGTCTGCATCTGGTTTGAGTATTTAAATATCCAAGTCAATCGAAAATCCCGGCGATTGTGAAAGACCCTATGTCATTCATTTCCTGAATGCAAAAAAGCCTGAAATCATTCGACAGCCAACAGATCAGTGAAATGTACAGAGAAAGCCTTACGAGTAAAGAAATGGTAAGAAAATGGGCTAGAGCATTTATAAACACCAACTTGATCACAGTGCCTTTTAACATGTGGTTAATCATACTCACGATTTCATCATAGCATTTGTTTGTAAGCAATTTAATCTCCCTTACAGTCACGATCTGGCACCTAGTGGCTATTGCTTGATCCTACATTTAAGATACTGTTTTGATGGTTGGAACTAAAATGTATATGATGACCTTCAAACTGTCCAAGTTGCAGTAGTTATCATATCTGGCAGAAGATCTCTATGAGGATGGAATTCTAAAGTTGGTTGTACGATACGACAAACGTCTTAATATTTTTGGATATAATACTGAAAAGTAGATTAAAGTTAAAGATTTCAGAAAAGAATAATGTTAATAAAAAAGTACAATTGTATGTTTTTAATTTCAAAAGGGTAATTGTTTAAAATACAAAATGAAATGCGTTTTTATGTCTTCGATTATGAATGAAGAATCTACACATATTATCATCAAATAATAAATAATTGTCAAATATCAGATTTTATTTTAGATCAATCAACGGCACTTCAAGAAAAGGAAGTCCGTTGATTGGCCGTTCAGTTTTGGAACAGCAATTAAGATAATCTAAAATAGTGATATCCAAAGCTTCATAAGTCCGTTAATTTGGGTAGCAGAACGATGGAATATTTTGTTTAAATTTTAGTGTAACAAGAATATTTTACTATATATGACTAATCAAAAGTTTGATTTTATAATTTCTTCAGTAGTGCATTTATTGAATAAAACAACAAAAAATATATTCATATTCTTTCGGTTCATACTTTTTCGGTCATTAAAAGCATTTTATTTTTCAATTGGAACTATAAATTTATTTTTAATGATTTAGAAATTAGTTATTGGATTAAGCTTAGAATGGTTTCACTGTATTATTATTATTACTTTTCAGAGCATTATGGTTTTATAATAAAATTAACTGCACTTTACGATTCTCAAGATCATGAAAAATTGTATGGCTTCTTTGAACATCTTAAGAAAACCTAAAATTCTCGCGACTACTTTCAATATTAATTTAAATATACAGAAATTAAAACCGATTACTCGTTAAAGGCAGTTTTATATTTTTTTAATAATATATTTATATGACTTTAAAAAAATGATTGCACCAGCTGCAATTCGGAACTCTTATTTCTGAATTTGAGAGAAAGCGGATGTTGATTGTAGTAAACCTCAAACGATTACCGATAGAGGGCGCAGTAATTTTTACGAAGAATGAGAGAGGCGAAAGCAGAACATTTAAACTCTTTATCAGACACGGAATTTAGAGAAAGTAAAATTGCATTTAGTGGAAGGCGGTAGAGGTATTATTTTGGATCTATGTCACAGTCATTTTGAGGAATTTTTCTATTAAAAAAATGAACTAGCTTTCCGATTTTATGCAATATATAAGTAAAAATGCAAACAATATAAATTCAATTTAGATTAACACTCCCTCTCACTTAGTTTAAAACTTGTATGTTTTATATACTTTTTAATAAAGACGAATTTTGACAACTGAATAAATTAGTAAAACATCACTGCAAACCACAAAAAAAAAATACCCCATAAAATATGTATAAAGACTCCTCTATACTTATTTTTTTAGAGAAATCAGATGATTAATAGTTAGTTTACCGTTTTAGATGGTTTTCAAAAGTGATTAGCTATAAATGACTAGTTTCTAATAGTTTATCAAACAAGGAAAATCAAGCAATACTGCAAATGTCAAAGGTTTTATTCGTGATTATTGATGTTTTTTTTCTCAATTCTAAAACTGAAAATCATTAATCATAGTTCAATGCATATTTAAAACTTCGTTTGACTAGTCATGAAAGAAGGAAATATTGAATTTTTTCTTTTGATTTATAAAGCCTCATATCTTTAAATTATGTATTTATTATTTTATTAAAAAGTATTCGTTTTTTATAATTTTTTCGTGTTGTTTTCAAAACCTAAAATTTCATTTTTTTTATTTTTTGCAAATTTTTTATCAAAAGTTTAATTTTAACGATTAAAATTATCAAAAATAAAATAAACTTAGAAAATTGCACCTTAACTATTAAACTATCATTTGGGTTTATTGGAAAAAATGACCCTATTTACATTCCAAATCAATTCCATCTGCTGTATGGGTTTTAATTCAATATTTAATTATAAATCAATCAATATTAAAATCAATAATTATTAAAATTTATGTCACCTTATTTAAACTTCTTAAGTTAACTAATTTGAGTACTGGATAAACTTTAATATATCTCGTGTATCGTTATGTTTATTATAGACAAAGCTTAATTAGTCTAGACTTCATTCACTTATCTTTACTTAGACACTTTGAGTCGGTTCTGAAGTCTTCAATAGTATTTGGATTTAATTTCAGGAAACTTAATGAAGTCAAAAGAATGGATAAAGCCAATTAAAACTTCTCCAATAAACCGAATTTGCATTGAATAGAGCTTAAAATTCATATGTCTTCTAAAACATCAACCTCCTGATTTTCAAAACTTTTGAATAATGCATTTAATATTCATTGACGGAATGTTCTCTCGTTTAATTAGACAAAGAACCTTTTAAATAGTTAAGAAATATTCCAATGATTTTACGTTTTCTTGTATGAAATATACAGGACAGTACAAACTATCGCTAGTGAATCATAAAGGAAGATCATTCCTATAAAAGCAATTAAATTTTACTTTCTTCTGCTTTGCAGTTATTAAGTGTACAGCTTTGCTTCAACCAGTTTTCCTCAAAGATGTGAGGTTTTACTCTTAAAAAGTTATTATTGTTACTCCTGACATTTTACAAGCCCGCTGACAGTCATCTGTCACCGAGTTAAGCCGAGTGAGGGTCTCTTGTTTTTTTCAGTAGCTTCAACTAGGGCCAATAATACGACTTAGTTACTTTATGCTTAGTCACATTCGTTTGCATAATCCCTTTTTACAGGGAGGGGGAGGCACATTCACACACCTCACAGGGGGAAGTAAACCCATGCCCAAACCTGGGACGCCCAGATCATGGGGAAGACGCGCTAGCCCTATGCCAGGACGCCGGCTCTTAAAAATTGATTACTTATTCATAATTCAGAGTGCTATGAATCACTCTTTCCCATTCTTTTTTGCATTTGTGGGATATCATCTTGAAAACAAGATGCGTCTTTTGAGATGATCTACGAATCGATTCAATTTCGGACTCATTCACAAAATCGGAAATTCTAATTAGCCAGATCTTGTGTCATCGATCAAAATAAATGGCAGTCGAAAGGAGCAACATCTGGAGAGTACAGTTGTGAGATCTCCAAATTTAGCATTTCCAAGTGAGTCTTGATAGATTTTTGAGACATGTGGCCGAACATTGTCATGTTGAATTATAACTCTCCCGTGGGCTTTTTTTTTCTCTGTCAATATTCGATTCAATCATGTTTGAAACCGATACCCTGCGATGATTTCGCTCGGTTTTAACTTTTCGTAATGTATCTCACTGAGGTGGTCCCACCAAAGGCAGAGCATAATTTTTATACCGTGAACCTTCGGTTTGTCACGTTGGATGTTCTTTAATTAAGAAGCGACTCACCTAAGTGCTAGAGAGCAATTTATGCGCCTCAACCGCAATGTTTCTTCAGATGAAATGCAATAAAAACTTACCTCAAATGGTGTAAATTTTTCTCAAAAACTGACTACTTTGATCGAGAATTAATTTATGATGCAAACACAAATTCAGCAATGTGGTGCTATCATTATGTTGATTGAAGTCCAAGTTTATTGTATGACATTTTTATAGATCAGCACTTACTCTTGCAGACTTTAGTCAAAAAGCGGAGGAAGCAAAGCTATACCCCATACGCAAAAGCAAAAGACAGTTGCTATATTAGGTCTATTCGTTATTAATTTGAATGAGAGAAAAGATACACAAGAAAAAATGCATAGCACAGGTTTACGCCTATACAGATTTAGTGAGCACCAGACTTACTGAAAGGGCGACTCTTCTGTGGAATCGAGTCTTGAACCTGAATCCCTCCAGTCCCAAATCAGAAACCTTACCATCAGACCATTGAGCCCTCGAGGATAGTTTGTGGAATAGAAGTTAAGAATGGCATTTGACTGACTGGGAAGTGTTGCTTATTTTTTCATAAATGTCTTCTTGTCATGCGAAGAGTTCGATTGCAATAAGAATCAGTGATCCACTGTTTTTTTTTTTATTTCATTTCCTTCTTATGAACGAAGGCATTGGACACTTTTTTTTTACTAAAATAAAATTCAAATAAAAATTGATATTTTTTGTCCGGCATATAGATATTTCATTTGTTATATAGAAAATGTTTTTGTACCTTTTTTTTTGACAATTTAAATTTTCCTAATGAAAGTCTGATATACAGAGAATCTCGAATTGCACTATATATATCAGTATCGTTTGGATTAGAAATCAGCTACATGATCGCGACTTGAGTAGATATCAGGCGAACATATCATATATAAACCTTGTATACTATTTCATTGTTAAATTCACTAAATTCACTTTAATTTGTTTATTATTAAAATCTTGAGAACTCGGAATTGCGTTACTTAAGATTATTCGATAAGCCTATTCCATTAATTAAGCAAGAGATGCGAAATTTCAGAGAAACACAAAATTGCCGAATTAATTGAACACACTCTAAGGAATCACACATATCGAGTTAAATTTTAGAATTATATCGGTAATCGCCAAGGAAAGAGCTTTGCCACTGACTTTCGGATGTTGCTATGGTAACAGTAACATCCGAAACTCGATAATCTAAACTAAATATTATGATTATAAGCAGCTCGTTTAATAAAATTAACTTTCACACCCATTCATTAGAGATATACTAGCAATTTTTGGTGAATGAATAAGAAAATGTGTTATTATAATAGCGTTTATTCTTAGGATGTTTAATCTCGTATCGGATAATTAAAATCTGAGGATTATTTTCAGACATGTGTTTAGCTAGATAATAACATAAAAGATGTTGAACAGCTTGAACTCGGGTTTCGATTAATGCAAAATGCTGTTAACTTGAAGCGTCATAGAAATTAGTTGCATTAACTTGTAGATGCTCATTTTAATTTAAAATGATATAAAAAGAATTTTTCTGTCAATACATTTATGAATTCTTCATTTTATCTGTAAGAATGAATAAGTATTAAGCTATTTATGAATAAGAAATGTTTAGGACATTGTAATGAATCTTTAAGACTACTTATTACTGTATTAACTTTATCCCTAGAAAGAGATTTATCGAGATTCTGAATGGATAAGAATGGATGTCAGATCAGTGATCCCAAAACTTGATATATACCAATACTGATCTTGGTATGCATACTTGATATATACCAATATTGATCACAGAGTTGTTCCAGCTATTTACACCACACTATTCTACTTACCAATTGGCTATTTGAGTTGTTTCAAGACGCCCCTTTTTCATCCACTCAGCGGATGGCAATTGTGTTAGAATGACGACATGATGGATATCAAGAGTTATGCTGCCTAGCAGCTTCTCATCTTTAAACTTACCGAAGATCAAATGCAAATGACAATAGTTTCGAATGAGATGCATTATTGCCAAACAAAAATTGCCGATACTTAAAAAAAAAACAACCCCACTTTACGAAGCGAGCCGAATGACGATTGCTCATCTGTGTAACAGGAGCATGCCTACAGTCTGTCTTTTTTGAAAGAGTTCCTATTCACAATTTTATAAAGAAAAGTTTTCTTTTCAAAACATTAATTTTTTTCTTCTCATTCATGTTGCAGTTTCTTAAGCTAAAAAAAGCTACTTGTTTTTCTTACCCATATGTTTTTTCTTTTTTGATAATTTTACTTTGAAATACAAAAATTAATTTTTCAAAAAATTCTTTATATGGAACCCTATGGCATTTAACTCTTTTTAAATAATAGATTTAAAAACAAGTTAAAGCCCTCCAATAGCATCCCAAAGATTAAACCAATATGAGAATAAATACAAGCTTTTTATATGCCATTGGCGTTATTTCAATGGTTCAGTTTATATTCAATATGTTAATATTTCCAAATGATACATGATTCATTTTAACAACAATTTTATATATCATTTTTTGCATTTAATATATTTATCAATATTTATACGATGGTGAATAAAATATTTTTATCTCTTAAGATGCGAATCTGAATTTATCAGGTCTGTTCGCAACTTATTTCCTTTTGTAAAAGTCAAACAATTAAAAAATTTGCTGCGTCCACGCTCTTATAATTTTTCAGTATAAATTTGGAAGAACATTTAGTTAACGCTTCATTTCCCGAAACATGAGTCGTTTTCAGGAACTGAATTGTGTTGCTGTGGTAATATTTACTAAAACTGCTCAAAAGGAAGAAAAATTAAAATACTTTTACTTATCTATGATTGTATAAAATCCATTTTTGAAAACTTTTATTTAACGTTGCATATTTCTTGTTTCTAAAGATGACATTTCAAATTTTAATTCATTTTTCAGTCATTTCCTGATGTGCTGGAGTTCTTAAATTATGACTGAACTCGATTTTAATTTCCCAATTTAATATTTTAAGAGTATAATATTTTTAAAAATGACTTAACAAAATGCATTTTGTAAGAGTGGCGTCATCAGTAGTGAAATTCAGAAAAACAAAATTTCAAATTCGAGACTGTTAATAGTAATTAATTATAAATTAAAGATTAATAATTAAAGAATAATCCAAATAAAGATAATTCTAACAAATGGGAATGTATTTTCAAAAATTTCATTTATTAAAATTATTGAATTATCAATCCAATGTTTTAAATTAATTTTTAAACTCTGGAAATTTATCCGAAGTATTTGCATTTTTCTATTTCATGAACACTTAATAAAACGCCATAAAGACAGCAAATATTCGATAGCAGAGAAAGGCAATTACATATTCCATTTGATATCGCAGAACTTCATGAATAAATGATATACTCAAAATAGCGCAAATCTCAAAAGCTGAAATTTATTCAGGGGTGTGAAAAGGGAATCAATGCATTCTTGGCACTTAAGTCCTCCATTAATTCATCCAAAATGGCATCCGAGTTTCACTTCAACAAGCTAGGTTTCTTAACAAATCAACTGAAATGAAATGCTTTTTTTTTATTTCCCATGTTCATTCACTGCAGTCATAAAGCTACTCCAGCGCATAAAGATTCTTAATTCTTACTTATTTTAGGTAGTATTGATTTTTCCGCCCACGAGACTGCATCTATAAAGAAAAAATATCGAAGATCATTTGTTCTGTATGGAGAAACTGCTTTCGGAGCTATTAAGTTAATGGGAGACGGAACTACGGGTAATGACGGGTCCGTACATTCGGTAAAGTTACAGTTACAATATTCGATGATAAAACGAAAACAACTATTTAGAAAGAAAATATGCAAGACTCATTATTTTTGATGATTTTTCAATTCTCCTTTGGCAGTTTCACGTGTTTTTGAGTCTCGTGTTATTTATTCGAATGGTTACAAAAGGTTTTATTATTTGACGGAAAATGGTTTGAAAATATTAATAAAAGCTATAGAGAAAGAATTCTGTCCCTTTCAGTAATTATCATATTTTTCATATAATGAAATCAACGTCCGTCTATCATATTAATAATAACTACTTTCCTATCCCGTGTTGGATGCATTTTTTTCATCATAAAAAATCAAAAGCGTTTCGTGTGATGCCACAGTCATGCGTTCACTGCAATACCATTTGACATTCAGTTACATGTCGATTAACGCTACCACATGACACCATGCTTTTTGTCTTGAAGGAGTGAATGAACTCCATATTTTGTTGACGCCATTTCTAAAGTTTAATGCAACGGTTTTTAACTATAGGCCTCGATTTACTTGTGTTAGTTTTGCTTTAACCCTTTGACTACATATTTATTTGAAACGACTTTTGTATTTGAAGCGCATTTAATTTTTTGAATATGTGGAGGAGTGACTTTTACGTAAGAATTTATTTATTTCATAATGTTCAGAATATATACTGCTACATGGTATTGAGATAACTTAAGCTAATTAGAATTACAAAAAAAAAAAAGATGAAACATGCATTCAAACTAATACGGAACGTTCGGATACGTCAAATGGGTTAAGAGCTGTAACATATTTTTAAAAATTGCTGCTTTCCGAAAATTTTAGAAGAAAAATCAACGGATGAGAAATACGTTTAAACAAGACTACATAAAAAAAGGAAAGTAGCATCAAAGGAAGAAAATTATTAATTGAACTATCATGATATTCGATTGGAAGATCGTCTTCTGGAAATTCATTGGTCCCATTCCGATAATAAATGCCCATCAGTCATGTGTAGCAGTTGCCAAAAATGCATTCCATTAAACGGCTTCATGCATTGGATAGAGTTTTTGAAGACGAACCTCAATAAACACGATTTCAAAGCTTTAGTTTTGTTTTTCTTTTAATAAAAGTAAACAGTATATAGAGAGTGACTTGAGTCTGAAACTCAGTTTTTCTTATTTTTTTCAATTTTTCAGTTTCAGTTTTTTCTCAGAGTACTCTTATTTTTTTTATTATTATTTTGTTTTGAGTCTCGATTGCGTATTTTTAGGTTTCTTGCATTTTCATGATTAAGTAATAAGATTTTCGTTTCATAATCTTTTTTATAGTGAGTGTTTAAATTACTGATATAGATTCATTTAATTATGTATAAATACCTTATATGTGTATGCAGTTCTTTTTTTTATTTCTATATTTAATTAAGGCACCTAAAAATATATTTTTTTTTTGCACAATGGATGGACCAAACAGCCCAAAAAATGGGAGAGTATTATATTAATGATTTAAATTCATACAACCCACATATCAAAACGAAGAGAATTAGACGGATTAAATTCTATACACAGATTCAATATCTGTAATATGGATATTTATCAAATTTTGAGCCATATTTTCCAGCGAGTTGACAGTCTATCCGTCTATAATTTCAGAAATATGTAAGCACGATAACATAAAAACCCAATGACTTAAATATATGCGTTTCTGTAGCTGCAATTATAGTTACGTGTCAAATTTTGTTTCAGTCGGTTAGGAAAAAAATTCATTTAAAGAACAAATTCATCTTGACTAAAGTTTTAGTTTAGTTATATTAACGTCCCGTTGTAAAGCAACTCTAGGGAAATTTTGGGACGGACCTTGTCATTTTGAACCGTGGACAGATGACGAGGACGACACCTGAGATGGCATCCCCCTCTCCACACCACACCAGCGGGTGGGCGTTTGGCCCTGACGGATTTAACGTGCAACAGGCCCCCTTACACGACGGCTATTCGGTGGTACCGGGTCACGAGCCTAGACCGTACCACTAGGCCACCTCGGTCATCTTGACTAAAGAGTAGGCGAGAAATTTAGAAAAGACCATTCCCGCTCTTTTAAAAAATGAAGTACCGTATTTCACGGTTAATGGGGATCTAATAACAGTGTTTTATGGGGCTATCCACCTGTACTTGTCCCTCGGGAACATGCGCCTAACGTCGGTGACATCAGAAACTGCAGGTAATGATTTCCTAAAGTCAACGAATAGGATCCCAGTCACAGAAAATCTATTCGAAGACATTGTGTCACGAGTGTCAAACGATCGAACACGCGAACAGCAAATCAGAACAGCGTGCGAGCAGAAATCAATAAAAGGTAGAGTATTTGGTCCACTCACGTAAAACAACCGAAATTAAAACCTGTTTTAAATAAATTTAAAAGAAAATGCATTTTTACGAAATTAATAAAACATTACTGTATTTTCAGTTAAAATCCCTTTGTTAAAGATGAAAAGAATTATATAAAAAAAATCTGAAAATAAATTAAAAACATATTTTAGATTTTATTTTTTCGTATTAATATTCGAAAAAGTACAACTGTTTACTTTCTTGTTAATACTAGAAAACGCAACCGTTCAAAATTTTGATAACGAGCCTTCGTCATCGTGAGACATCCGATTTTCCAAAAACTCCGAGCTATACATTTTTACACAATGTAAAGCATTGGCTTTGTTTTCAATTTTGCAAATATATATTTATTCTCATGCGATAAAATATCAACTAAAAACGGAAAACTGGAATAAATTCTGAAATAATAAAAATTTCAATAAAATATTTGTCTACCTACATCTACCTTCAAACAGCCTTTAAAATAACTCAAATTGCGCAATAAATGAAAAAAGAGAAATGAAAACCGAAAAAAAATCTTTAAGAGAAAAAATGCATTAATGGTTTATCCCATTAGATAAAAAATCTTTTTGACTAATGGTTTTCAGCATTACTAGCAAAAAGTGTTGACTATCTTTTTTTATTTAATTCAATTTATCTTTTCCGCTAATTCGTGAGTCAAATCATCCGAACAGATCGTTGATTTGATATTATTTAAGGTCTGTAGCTACGCATTTATTCTAAATTTTTCCTTCTTTAAAGTAGGCAATCATTCAGAAATTGCATAGCAAAGTATCAATAAAGATTTTATGTAACTCATAATTGCCTTAATCTTACTAAACGCACATTTTTATTCGTCCATTATTCCATTTAAAACAATCATTACCGTTACTCTTAAAGTTCCATAACCATTTTAAGAATAAATTCAAAGTGATCATCATCTTTCCTTTATCTTACGCCTTACCATTGTGTTATCTTAATGAAGGAGAAAAACTGCAGAGATACTTCAGAATAGTTTGATTATGAATTTTAAAATGAATTAGAGGAACATATTCATAAAAAACATATAAGAAAGCTAATCATGATTATTTTCCTTCCTCAATAAATGAAATAATTTAACAACTGAAAACTGAAAATGCTGTTCTGACAGAAAATAATTTTTGAAAAAATGTTAACGTTGAAAATATTATCAACATAATTTGTGATCCAGTTCATTTTGAAGGCTAAAAAAACTTACCTTTTGAAAAATGATGTCTGCCTGAACCTTTGGCCTTATTTTTTGGAAATTGTCCTTATTTATCTTTCAGTTTATGTAATAGATTCAATTCGTGCATTTGATTGAAAATTGGATCATATGATGAGTCATCTGCAGTGACAAGCATTTCCGCTTTCTGAAGTTTTCATTGAATTAAATTCATTTCAACGTTTGATGATTTGATCGAACCTCTTAATAGTGAAGAAGTGGTATTACTTTAGTCCAGTTTGTTGATTAATACCTAGAACTACGAATTTACTTAGCTTCCTAATTAGATGACATCTTATTTGAGACATTTATTCTTTATTTTAAAGACTATAATAATGTAAGAGGCATTCAAGATATTGAAGCATTTCTAAATGAATTTTTACATTTTAAAACACTTAATTGCAGATTTATAAGAAAGAATTCAATAATTCAACCCATGAATCAGACATCTCATTGTATACAAAAGGATTAAAAAATTATTGTTTACCTGATTAACGTCGGCAAAGTGAGGCGCATGATTGAGTTGTTTGCTCCCTGAATTCTTTAATGTGGGTGTTCAAGATTTCCTTTCACTCGAGTACAAAAGATCTACAACCCCCGGATCCAATTCCAACCCGGGTATACGATGCTTGTTATTTGAACTAGAAGACCGAAGTCTGATTAGTTGCCATAGACTATCTAATGTTGGAAGGTGCTTATAGCATCGTTGTGTTAATTATCCATTCAAGTAATAAACCAATAGGTTTGTTACTCGATACTTAGAGTGCGTGAGTTTAACACTGAATTCGTTTCTTGTTCGTAATATTATAGTCACAGCGAATGACAACGAATACATGGTAGATGACAAGGAAGGTTCGAGACTGGATGCTGCCAAATGATTCATCGAATCTATGGACTATGCGGTTGCGATATGTAGTTTTCCATTGTATAAATTTTAATAATAAAAATATACAATTCCTGTGACATAAAAATTTAGGCAATGATGTATCAATTGATATATCGTTCTTGTCATCTTACCTCTGTTCGAAATTATAACATCCTATTCTAAACTATTCCTCATGACTTTTAGTTTTTGGAGTGGTCATCCCAAAACTTCCTCACATACTCTCTAACAAGAGTGTTATTCAAAAAACCGGCATTGGCATGCAATAGTCAGGAAGCATTACCCTTTGGCGTGAATTTAGCGATTAATCCTTGTCATGCATTTAATAGTCTCCAAAAATAGTATTTTACACATATTTTTACCAACCAAATTTGACATAGAATTGTAATTGCAGTCACAAAATCTCATACGATATTTTATATATTTAAGTCATTGCTTTTTTGTGTTATCGCTTTTGAATGGTTCTGAAAGATAGACGATCAACCCCTAACTGGATTTGGCTCAAAATGCAATAAGAGTTTATACCATAGATGCGAAATCTGTATACCCAATTTTATCGATCTAACTTTCGTCGTTTTGTAGTCATCATGCTTCTATTCGAACGGTCGGACAGACAGACCTTCCTCTGAACGATTTTTGCTCAAAATATGATAGAAATCTGCTAAATTTCATCCATTCTAGATTAAGAGATTTTTTAAGATATCTTTTTTACAAACAAAAAAAAATTATTTTTGAATTTAGAAATACCTGAACTTTTTAACCATTTGTACTCGGAAAAGTAATCCGATGCCTAGTTATTCACTTTTCTCATAAACTTGTTTATTGCACCTAAAAATAAATACATACAATTCTCAAAAATTGAGTTTCCATGAAAAGGGATCTACATCTTTTTACCATTCTGTAAGTATTTTTAGCAATTAAAATTAAAAAAAGAAAGAAAGAAAATGCCAAAATGATAAATCGTTTTGAAGGGTACTTGAGAGAAGACATTCGACTGCAAAGGGTTAATACCCGAACTCGGAACTGAAATATAAATACTCCCGAATTATTCCTTTAATCTGAATCACTGAAACTACAAAGACAAATATCTATGACATATTGTAAAAATTTTATTAGAAATTGTCATGTATGACAGGTAGACCGAGAGACGATACGATTCGTTTTACATACACACAAAGAACATTTATTAGCATTAAGATACACAGGCACGAACGAGCATAACAACAACTACATCGAACACGCGCGCGTCACACAGCTTGGGAGGTTCTCCCATCTGGCTGTTGCCAGATACATAACAGTTCCTCCCCGACAAAATATAGAGTCACAGGTCGAGTCTCTTTGGAGGTCTCCTGATTCGGTTTGAGCGTCGGAGTGACACATCAGTTTTCGGCTTTCCGGAAGCGTCTGGTACAGGCTTAGGTGGTATATCATCACTTGGAGTGGCAGGTACAGGTACATCTTTAGGTTAGGGACAACTTCAGGTACAGGTGCAGGCGGTTCCGATTCAGCAACATCATCGGATACTGACTCATCTGCAAAATTCAATTCTTTATCGTAAATTGGAATTTCAGTAGCAACTTGGGATAATTCAATCGACTTCCCACATTTCCTTATTTGATCTACGTGTCTCTTCCAAATTTCATTTCCAACTTGTATGCTATAACTCAAAGTTTCATCTCGGTTTATAATTGTTCCAATTTTCCATTTGTTAGGTCCGGAATAATTTCTTAAGGCTACTTTCTCCCCTTCCTGAAACTCACGCAAGATAGATTCTGTGTCAAGTCTCGAACTCTGTTTCTGAACAACTTTGTCTCTCAAATTTGGTTTAAAAAGATCAAGCCTAGTGCGAATACATCTCTTCAAAAACAAGGCACTCGGAGTTTCTCCCGTGAGAGAATGTGGAGTTATTATATACTGTAATAAAAATCTTTGTAATTTCACATTTAGATCTCCAGAATCACCTCTACTCGATTTCAACGAAGCTTTGAATAACTGCACTATTCTTTCTGCCTGTCCGTTCGTAGCAGGATGGTACGGTGCTGAAGTTATATGTTTAATATTATTCAGTTTCAAAAAATGTCGAAATTCGTAACTAGTAAAACTTTCGCCGTTATCACTAACCAAAGTTAAGGGAATTCCATAATGAGCAAAAAGAATACGAAGATGATGAATTGTAAAACTAGCTGTAATATTTTTCATCGGAATGACTTCTATCCACTTCGAATATGCATCAGAGACTACAAAAAACATTTTCCCCATAAAAGAACCAGCGAAGTCAACGTGTATCCTTTGCCAAGGTCCATTTGGCCATTCCCACGGATGTCGATTTATCCTTGCTGGTTCGTTCCTCGTTGCGATACAAGCTGAACAGTTCTGAACAAAATTGGCTATACTGGCATCAATACCTTGCCAATAGCAGTAGCTTCTAGCTATGGCCTTCATTTTGACAATTCCAGGATGTCCAACATGAAGTTCTTCGAAAACTTGATTCTGGTACTTTTCAGGAATGCATACTCTATGACCATACATTATGCAACCATTTTGCAATGAAAATTCAGATTCTCTACCTTTCCAAGGCACAGGTAATTCAGTTCCAGATTTTAAACTTTCATACAGTTCGAACAATTTCCTATCAATTTTAGTAGCTTTAGCTATGTCAGTTGCTGTAACAGGCATTAATTCAACTTGCGAAATATTTGTCACGTCTGCTTCAGTCAAGTACTCACAGTCCTTGCCAGCTGCTAGTGGTAACCGTGAAAGTGCATCGGCATTGCCATGATTCTTAGTGTTTCGATACTTGATTGTATAACTGAATGCTTGGAGAAAAAGTGCATAATGAACCATTCGTGTTGCTGATAGACATGGTAAACTACGATTAGGTGCGAAAACTGATACTAGCGGTTTATGATCGGTTACGAGATCAAAATGTCGATCAAATAAATATTGATAAAATCTCTTTACTCCCCATACGACACTCAATGGTTCCTTGTCTATCTGCGAATAATTACGTTCCGTTTTAGTCAATGACCTTGATGCAAACATTGCTGGTTTTTCTGAACCATCTGGCATAATGTGACTTAAAACTGCTCGTATTCCAACTGGTGATGCATCAGTTTGTAATACAAGAGGTAACTTAGGATCATAATGGCATAAATTTCGGTCTGAAGCAATTTCTTGTTTCAATGCCTTGAAAGCGTTTTCACATTCTGCAGCCCACAAAAATTTAGTACTTTTCTGCAGTAAATTATTGAAAGGAGCGACACGAGTAGATAAGTTGGGAATAAATTTTCAGTAGTAATTGACTACTAATTCAGTAGTAAATTCTAACCTTTCAAAATGCTCTTGATCATTTCTCCCCGTTACGGTAATATCGTCTAAAAATACGTGTACCCCCGCGATGCCTGATAAAACTTGTTCAATGGCTCTCTGCCCCACTGCCGGAGCTAAGGCTATACCATAATTCATTCTCTTGTAACGGAACAAACCCTTGTGAGTATTGATCGTCAATAGATGTCGGTCCTGCTCATCCACTAACATTTGAAGGTATGCCTCAGATAAGTCGATTTTAGTAAAGAACTCCCCTCCTGACAGTTCAGCAAAAATGTCCTCGATACGGGGTAAAGGATACTGCTCAATTTTTAGTCCCGGGTTGACAGTCACCTTATAATCACCACAGATTCGTAGGTTACCATTCTGTTTGATAACAGGAACAATTGGTGTAGCCCAATCACTATATGTCACCGGCTCAATGATGTCTTCTGCAACTAACCTATTTAGTTCAGTTTCTATTCTTTCTTTTAAAGCAAATGGTACTGGTCGAGGTTTAAAAAATACCGGTTTGTAATTAGGTTTCATTTGAAGACTGCAACAAAACTTTTCCAGTTTCCCGATACCCGGAGAAAAAATTTTCTCATACTTTTGAAGCAAGATATTTAATTTATTGGTTCGAGAATTACAATTTTCAACCTGAACTGCTTTAATTGAGCTCCAGTCTAATTGGAAATTTCTCAACCATTCACGACCAAAAACTGCGTTTACTTTTGCATGTACCAAATAAATAGTTTCTGTATTAATTTGATCTTTGTATTGAATTTGCACCACTGCTTGGCCAGCTGATGTTATCATAGAATTATCGAAATTCCTAAGCAATAATTTGGTAGGCTTAATGGCTACATCCGGACAAAGTTTCTTAAATTCATTCACATTCATACAACTAATAGCAGCTCCAGTATCGAATTCAAATAAACATTTATTCCCTTCAACAAAAATTTCTAATAAAATCTTATCCCTTGCATGTCGTGGTGATTTAACGCTATTAACTGGTACCGTTTCAGAACAAGATTCTATTTGTTTAACTGTTTCGTTACGTTTTGAGCGGCAGACCTTTGCCAAATGCCCGTTCTTTAAGCAATTCCTACACTGAGTGTTCTTGTGCTTACATTCGTGAGCTAAATGTTGAGTACTATCACATCTGTAACATTTCCGAGATTTATCAACTTTCTTTGTAGGTTCAGATTTCTTAAATTTTGAAAAATCTTTTTTGATAGTTTTATCTTGCGAACTATGTAATTTTTTTATCGATACCATTTGATTCTGAATTTCACACACATCTCTCTGAGCAGATTCCATTGCGAATGCAATGCTCTTAGCTTTTTCGTATGTTAACTTATCCTCTGCTAACAGCGTTTTCTGTATATTTTCGTTTTTGAGACCCATCACCCATTTATCACGAAGCATCGTACTTAAATTGTTCCCAAAGTTACAGTGTATCGACAGTTTTTGTAATTCGGCACAATAATTTGCAACCTTCAAATTGCTTCCTCTTGTAGAAACGAAACCGTTCTGTCATCTCTAGTGGTTTAGGATTCAAATGTTCCGAAAGTAATTTTACGATATCTTGATAAGCCAATTCAGAAGGAATGTTCGGAGTGGCCAGATTCTTTAACAATTTATGCGTTGTTGCTCCCATAAGGCTTAAAATAGCAGGGACTTTCATTTTATCTTCGATCCCATTAACAACGAAGTAAGATTCTAAACGTTCCACATAACTGGACCAGTCTTCCACAGACGCCTCATAAGATTCAAAATTAATGTTCGAAAATCCCATCCTCGTCGCCAACTCTTTTGTCATGTATGCCAGGTAGACCGAGAGAAGATACGATTCGTTTTACATACACGCAAAGAACATTTATTAACACATACACAGGCACGAACGAGCATAACAACTACACCGAACACGCGCGCGTCACACAGCTTGGAAGGTTCTCCCATCTGGCTGTTGCCAGATACATAACAGAAATGACTTAAAAAAACGATTCATTACAATTATTAGTTCGTATTTTTTGCTATAACAAAACTTTCGCTATACTTCGTATATTGGAAAATAAAAATCGGCAGTTATTAGAATGAATCAGAATTCATTTACGGGTTCATAGCAACACGAAACCAATATCACTCATTTAAGTTAGAGAATTCATTTAGTTTCTAGAGGACTCCTTTCAGTTGTCAGAACTGAACATTTCTGTAACCATTTCAACTTTGTTAACACACCCTTTCAAAATGAAACTTAAACAGCCACGAATAACACCTTTCAAAAATTCGAATTTCATCGTCGACGTTCCATTACACTTCCATTTTTCGGCCCGATGAAGACTTCGATTCGTGTTCATTTCCGTCTCCGCTGATGGGCGGGCTGAAATCGGATGAATGTAAAAGTGGGGAATTGATTTGAGTAGGGAGTTCAATAATGCATGAGAGATAGGTGCAATGACGAATTCTATTCTGAATTACATCGTGGAGGTTTGGTGATTGGAATTTCGATCTACACGGAATGAATGGAATTTGTTCTAAATAGTAATAGAACCTTTTCATGGAGACTCAGTTTAAAGATGTACAAAAATTTAGAAAGTCGATAATCATGAAAATTAAATTTAACCAAACTATGTGCAAATGAAGCCAGTGGTAGTGACTTTCCCAAACATTTCTCGCATTCACTCTAATAAACGTGTTATGTCCGAGAAAGCCTTGCAAACATTTGACCACAATAATTGCGAAATATTAAACTTTAATGTGAAATTAAAATTTTTAGTGAATCTATCATGTGCTATCATCAATTTAGGTTTGAAGAGAAGCAGTGTCATAACTATTGAGTTACATTATGTGAAAGCTCTCAGTTTATGTTTGGACGCATTATTAACGTTCTATAGAACTTCGAATTTAAATGGCTGGAAATGAAACTAGTTTTTTTTTTTTATTTTCCTGTAGGTGCTTGATAATATCAAGAAAGGCCACCACTTCAAAAGAGTGCATCTTTTTTATATATTATACATATGATTATTCTTTATTTATTACAAAATGCAATAATAATTGTAAAAAAAAGGTAATCAATTTTGAAAAAACATACATTATTATAGAATCAAATGCGTAATGTAAATTATTCCTGCAGCCATTTTGCAGAAATTATAATGTTTTTGGAGATAAATATTTATGATAGTAAATCTTTATTTTAACAATTGTCGTGCAAATGTTTCTTGAATAAATGGATGCAACATTTTGAAAATTTAATAAATTTTAATCTCTTTTTTAGTTTTAGGTATATTAACGTCTCATTTTAAAAGATAATGAGGTCTCTATTGAAACAGACTTCTTAATTTTGAAATGTAAACAGATGACGAGGCTGGGACCTGACGCGGCGCATTCTTTCTGAAATTCTGCACTACGCAGGTGCAAATACGTTTGACGCGACGGGTTTAGTAAGCACAGGACTTGTTTACAAGGGTGATTTTTGAAGGAATCAGGTCTTGAATCTGTTATTTTTTACAATCTTGCGGTGTCTCAGTTCTCATGTAATCTGGTAACTAACCGACATGATTAAACCTAGTTTAATTAACTAGAGGATTAGTTCCGTTCAGGTTTCTACTAGAATATATCTCTTACATAAGCTTCATTTTTCTGGTGGTTTGATCTAAACATTCCTTACTGAAAAAAATTCGAACTTCGGTCCTTGAATAATTAATACATAACTTTTTTCTGATGTCAGAACGTAGGTTCTTAATTTTAAAGATCCGAGTTCGATTTCTGATCCTTTGAAATTCGAGTGTGTTATTGTACAGGAGGAGGGATGGATGCGAGGAATAGAGAACTACTAAACAAGGATCGAGAAAACAAATATCTTGAAATTCCAAGTTATGATCAGATGATAAAAATGAGATAGTTCAAGGAGGATATATTCGATATTCCCTTCAACATAATTTGAGAATTCCTCAGATTTTTCAGATTGAAACATACTTCATAACTGCGCCCATGACATATTTATCAACTGAAAAAAAACTTCTAATTCTTAATGGTTATGGAAAGCCTAAGCTTTCTCTCCAAATCGAACCCGAGTCATTAAGATTTAGTTATCCGACCCACTGACTCTTAAATGAAGTATTTAAATAAGAACACACCAAGATTTGAACATCTTGGTGTGAACATTTATATGAATCAGTCTCATATGAAGAGAGATATGTATTCAAGCAAAATTCTCAAGCACGATAAGTACCACTAAAATGGCAAAATGAAGGAGGAAGTCTATTAAATAAGTAAAAACAAGTCTGTCTGTCCGTCCAACTTTTCCAATATACTTTCATACGATAAATACAAGAGCTAGATGGATAAAATTCGGTATAAAGCTATAATGTAGGTACGTATTAAATTCTGAGGTAAATACAAGGAGGGGCTAGCCGTCTGCTTTAAGAAATATATAAATGTGATATTTCAAAAATGCTGTGACTTAAATATATCAAATTTGATATGCAATTTTGTGACTGCGAGTGTAGTTCTGTGTGAAAATTTAATTTCAATCAGTTATGAAAAACACGTGTAAAACACAAATTCGATTTTATGATACCACTAACCGCATTCATCACCAATCATCACATGACAGATTGAGAAAAAATTAAATTGTCTTCAAAGGTTAATATTTCTTGAATATTGTACGCCAATAACATACAACACATTCTCTAGAATAAGACTTTTATCAGAGAATAGGCGATAAACTTTTGGGGATATGATTCCCATTGCTTCAGTTCTAGTAAATAAAATTGATCATAGAATTGACCTTTCAACAGAACTATCTTGACAAAAATATTTTTGCGTAGGCCAAACACACAACATTTCTATGCAAAATGCAAGATATACAACTCACTTTTATTAAATTTATTCAAATTTGCATCATGCAGAACCATACCAAATCCCAACAAGAAAAAAAAAAATCCCTCGAATTTCTTCTCATCCAGTGAAACTCTTCTGCCTCGGTTTTCTCACGCGCAGGCGATTTCTGTTCGAGAAAGTTATTCCAGTGCGAGACAGGAACTGAAGAGATATGAATATAAAATTTTGATTTCTCGCTGTCACGGAATGGTATGTGGTGTAATCTGGCAACTATTTTCAGCGAACAGAATTTCAACAAATCTGATTTTTGGCTTATAGAATTTGAGAAAGTCTTTTCTGAATTTTTGTTAGTGTAATAAAAAGGTTAGGGGTCAATAAAGGATTTTGAATATGAATAAAAACATGTATTCTTACCATAACGTGGGATTGAAAATATGCCGTTTGTTTAAAAGCAAGATTGTGTATAACGGAATTCATTAAATTTTCAGTTTAAAAAAAAGGATTTTTTGAGAGAAAATATGGTGAGTTTTCTCTTATATATATATTTTTTCATATTTATTCTCGTGTGAGGATATACATTACATGTAAAGATATGTAAAAAATAAATGATGCCTATATAATCATCTAATTTGTAATAAAAATGTTATAAATTATTAAATAACTTGAAGCATTATATAAATGCTCTAAATATAAATGTTATTTTAATTTTCTAATAAAATATTACAAGCAAACAATGTTTGAGTTTAACAAAGTTAAGAAAGAAATCGAAATATGTAATTAGAAAGCAAAAATAAAGCAAATGTCTGAAAGATCTTTTTTAAAGTTTTTTTTTAATGTAGAGCTAAATGAATTTAATGGAAGAATATAAAATATTTAAAAATCTATACCCTTAAACATGTGCCATTGATTTAGAGACTGTATAGTATAAACTAATGATTGAGTTTAATTGAACACTATAACATAATTAAGAAGTAATTTCAAAATAAACATTAAACAGATATATTTTGAGATATATCTGTTTTTGAACATTTTTAAAGGAAGAATTTCAATGGAACATATCCTCACAATTGATTATAAGTGTAAAGAATTGGAATTCAATCTTCCATCACACAATTTCAATTCATCTAGTTGCTTCTTCTTGTGTAACAGCCGACCACCCCGTCACTACTAAACGAGGCAGTATCAACAGGATTTGTTGTGGCCGACTGCTGTCTTTAACATAATCCATCCATATTACTGACAAATTCTCGAATTGGCATCCTCTTCGAGGCAGTTGGCCTTAAGCTACAGGTGGTCAATCTCTGGCCTTCTTCCTCATCTTCCCCGACATTTCACATCCTCTTTTATTAGCAGTAGTTCATGACTTTGAGAAAACTTTCTCAAAATTCTCTGTATTTCTCCAAATGCGCGTCCAACAACAGAAGAAAGGCAAATACTTTAAATTTTTGAGGGAAAAAAACTGCAATTTTCAACATCATGTCTTTTAGTATTTTCATCTAGTTGCGGGTAGCAATATATTAACTGGTAATTTAATTGATTCAACTGGGTTATCCACTATTTGATAAATATCTTAATACTTCATCCAATCAATTAATGTCAGAGATCACAATCGTAACCGGTAAATAATTCGGGGAAAAGATATACAGTCGGACTCGCATTTAAAAATTAGATTTATTTGTCATATGGGGACAAAACAAAAAGTAAAAAAAAAATCTGCTTTTACTTTATAGAACAACTCTAATAAAAAACTATACAAAAATATCCGAAATAACTTTTTATTCGATAGTTAAAAATATAGTGAATAATTAGGCACTAGTTCATTTGAAATTTTGAAGTAATGTTTGATAATATTCTTGATTCCTAATTCGAAAAAAATTCTTTTTCGGTTTTATTCAGCCAAGAAAATACTGCGTCATTTACATCCTGCGTTAGATATGTTTGCACAGCTTCCTAACCATGTAAAGCATCAGAAAAAGAAGCAATCTTAATAGATTTCATTATCGCTTCCCGCATCACAATTCATTGATTCCGATGAATCCAAAATTTCATTAATTTCAGTTGCACAGATAAACATTTTGTCATACAATCATTAAAATCCATCCTGTTAGTGACTTCTTTACAAATGGTTTCTTCAAAAAGGTTAAATGGAACAATATTTCTCCACTTTCCACTGATGGACCTTGAAATCCCCCACCCCCCTGTTTTCTAAAAGCACTTTTCAACTGTATTTTTAGAAACTTGATCTCCAAGCTGTCTCACAAAATATAGAGCATCCAAAACATTGGCTTTATATATTTTTTCCACATTTTTGTTCACCGATGCTATAATCTTTTTCATAAGCAATTTTCAGTGATTAAATTTTACAGAAAGACTGATATCAGGCTTAGTAGATGAAGCACACTGGTGAAACTCTAGAGGAAAAAAACACACGACTTTAACTTTTTTTAAATTGAAAATTTGCGTATGGGAGGGACTATAAATATATCTATATAAATTGATCTATAAATAAAATTTTTTTTCTCTTTTGTATTTCCATACTATTCGTTTTCGGATTTTGAATCTTGCTTTTTTCGACGCTTACGCCTCGCTAAGAAGTTTGGTTTAGTTTAGTTCGCTTATATTAACGTTCCATTTTAAAGCAACACTAGGGCTATTTTGTCTATTTTGCGACGAACCTCGTAATTTTCTACCGCGATCAGATGATGACGACAGCACCTGAACTGGCACCTCTTCTCTCCAAACTTACACATCACACCACCGGGAGGACGTTTGGATCCGAACATCCTGTCGCTTTAACGTGCACCAAACCCGCTTACACGACAGTTCTTCGGTGGTATCGGGTCTCGAAACTGAAAACCTCCAGTTCTGAAGCTGATACCTTACCACCAGATCACCACGTCAAGCAGAAAGATGTGGCACGCAGAAAGATGAGAGGTTATTACGCCTCCTATTTCTGCGAACAATCTGAGTTGACCCTAGTGTTACACGTACATACATCTTTCTTTCATCTTTCCCCTCACTCCCTTTTTTGACGAAATTAACACTTCCTGACGCATGTGCAAAAGCGTGGAGGGTTACCGAATCTAAGAATGAACTGTAGACTTATCTACAGATGCTCAAAAAATCTGTGAATAGGGAAGAAGTCATCCAGTACTTTTGGTTTGCTGCGCATTTCTTCGGTAAGGTCTTTACGTTTTTAAAACATTGCGGCTTTGTGATGTTCTTCCTACCACAAATGGCTCCAACTTGTTTATTTCATGAACATTAATCGTAATCAAAACTAGTCCTCATTTTGCTTTTTTTTCCCCTAAAGCATTTGGTCGGATTGGAAGTCATAAAATAATCCTGTTTCATCTGCGTTATAAATGGTGTGAATACTGATTAACAATCAAACAGGTTGAGCAATTTTTATTCGCAATCTTTTATTACATTGTCATTGACATACGCTTCTCTGCGCACACTTTCGTTTGGACTATGTAGCAACTTTTCTTGAAACGGTCGATCCAACCATTGGATGCAGAAAATCTTCCACATTATACTAATATAGGCAATTTGAAGAGCTTTGTCGTCAAACAGAGTCCCTTTAATAGCTACTTGGCTTAAGATTCAAGAACAAAGACAGGAGGTTCTTTCAATTCTATTTCTTATATTTTCTTATATACGACTATTTTTCACTATATTTTGCCGATGCTTTATTCAATTTCAGCTCGTTGTTCAACAATTGTTGTTAATTTTGACGTCGAGATTTCAAAACATTCTGCTAAAATGCTTTGTGGTTCAATGTTTTTTGTCAAGCTTATGTCAATATTAAGGAGGCACTCAAAACGAAAAGTGTTTTGGAGGCTGACAATGTGCCATGCTTCGCAATGCTTCAGAAATAAAAACGCGCTGTAAAAACCGCGAGTCCAATGCATCTCGCTCACTTCTTTGCGTTGTGGAGTTGAGAAAGATAAGAAAGGTATTTCCGGTTCTACTGATGTGAAAATCACGTGACAAGTTATACTCACTACTCATCAGTTCCGGACAAGATGGATACTGTAGTTATTTAAAAAGCAATCCATTATTTTGCTAACCCAAACTAAGAAAAAAAAATTTCGACTGTTAAAATAATTTGTTAATTCTGTGTTTATTATTCTTTGAATAGGAATTATTTCCTTCATTTTAAACAGAGAAAAAGAACAATTCATTAAACAGCGGTTTATTGTAGGTCCAACTTCATTTTTTTTAATAAAAAGATTTTAAGTTTTTATAATTGTAAATTTTATGATTAATATAAATTTTGTTTAAGAAGTATGCACAAAAAATGCATCAGTTTCAGAACGAAGATATCATGCGTTTTTTTTCGATATAAAACCATATTTTGCAACACCTTCTTAAGCACTATATTTAAATTCATCCGTTGTTTAGGAAATGAAATCACCAATTGATATGAAAGGTTTTGAATAAGAACCAAATATTTCATAATAATGTATTAATTTTTATTCTTAAAAAAAACAATTTTTTTTAATAGAACAACTGTTGAACTGAAACACATAAAATGTTTTCTTTCCTTTTAGAAACAAATTGATTGTTCTCATTATAAGCTGACAAAACAAACAAAATTCTTTATTTTTATGGTTGAATTCTATGCATAGTTCATAAATTATTCTTTTAACTATTTTAAGAAAAAATAATCACATTCTTTTTATTATATATATTTCTAAAGTAAACCAATTCATGAAAATAGTTGAGAATTTAATTTTGAATATACATTATTCTCTTGAGCTTTCTTTCATTGAAAGATAAAATAAAATTTACCAAACGATATCTTTATATATAAATATGAAAAAAAAATGATGTTCGTTCTTTCATTTTGAGTTAAAAAATAATATTCAGTTATTTTCTAGATATTTACATTATTCCTCTTTTTTTACTATTACTTAATAATTAATTGTTAATACTAGATTTTCTTGCCCAAGGGATTCAGAGTCATTTTCTATAAAAAATATATAAATAAAATAATTTTATTATAAAACTTATTATTTAGTTAATTTTTAATTATTTCTAATCTAAATTTAACAATTTCTTTATTAATTTAATGTAACAAGTTTTCTTTTCCCCATGTTATGAAAAAATTTGCATATAATAAATATTTGACTTTGTTCTTCAATGATTTACTTGTTTTGTTTGATATTTTTCAAAGGAATTACTACTTTATTATAATCTGAAAGGTATTCGAAAATGTTTCTGAACAAAAATTTCTCCCTCGATTAATGATTTATAAATTTAAATGATGAAAAGAAATTGGTTTGTTTTACTATTTTTTAAATAAAAGTTTTCACTGTGAAGTTTTTACTTTGTGCATTTAAAAGAACATGATGCAAAAACGTCTTCTATGTTTGATACGTTTATGTATTTTGTATCTAGAATGTTTCGTTTTACAAAATATATTTTTAATATGATACTTTGTGAAATTGGAACAAATGAAAGAAGACAACACAAAACATATCAGTAACAATTTTTAACTTAAGAATTTCATATAATAATTTCGTATTCTTGTAAGAATATAAACTATTTTTCGTTTGAAAAACTGAACACAATTTTTCGGATGATTTTACCCCACATAGGGGAGATATTTAGTTAGTGAGATCAGTGCATTTCCGGACTTTATCGTTATGCCCAAAATCTTCATCCCGTTAGATGGGTTTATTTAAGTTCTTTCTTCCATTTGTTATTTCGGATCGTATTATTTCATTTAATTCCAATTTAAGCAATTTTTTCCTCATTATTCTGTTTCATTCCAATTTTGGTAAATGAAATATAAACATCCTCTTAATCCTGGTGAATGCGCAAATGCATTGGGGATTCGGAAAATAGATTGTAATTTAGTAGTCACATATCAAATTAAAATGAAAGAATTTTATGTAGTGACGGATAATGAAATTTCATCATTATGAAGGAGTTGATAAAGAGAATTTTAAGACGTGTTCGCACTTCTGAAAGGCGACGTCTATTCAAATTTTGGACTACAAAAGTGACTCGAGTGGCACATTATTAACATGCAAATTATGTGTACTTTAAGTATACAATATGAGACTTCGTAAGCACTGTTTATCTTCCGCATTTAATATTAGGATTGAGAAGATTAGAGAGATTTTAGTGTAGAGAGATTTTAAGAAATCGAAAAGGGTAGTTTATTGATCATGAACGAAGTATTGTAATAGGGATATGAAGAGATACATTTTCTTTTCTTCATATTACAGATGGATTTACGTAGCTGCTTGCACTCTGCATAATTTAAGAAAATGGTCAATAATTTTTTAATTTATAGTTATAATAGAAATTAAGAAAAATCATTTAAGAAAATTTAAGAAATTATTTTGTAAATTAATAATTATATAATTATAAATGATATATAGTTCAGAGATAAGGGATTTTTTTTTCTTCTTCAATTCCCTCGTTTATTGTTATCAATCGGTTGATGTTATTAAAATTTTTCAATTCCAAAACGATTACATTAAACGACATCTACTGTATATGTGTGTATCGCTGAAGATATAATTAACGATTTTATCGACTATGTAATTAAAGTTAGAGTTTAGCTTTAATATTCATATATGATAATCTCAATTCATAAACTTGCATTAGCTTAAGGTACTAGGTACACATTTTAAATAAACACGAGATACAAAATAATCGCAAATAATTTCTCAGCACTAAATGACGCTGCAAAGACGGCAGTTCTCCAAAGGCTATTAAACATCTTGAAAAAAAGCATGTAGCGAGGCAGTCGAATTGAAACGACCACTTCCCAATTTTAATTAGGATCTCTTTTTTGTCCATAATGTATGATCACATTTATCCCTTGAAAATATTCCCATCTCTCGGGAAAAATTGTAATTAGTATTTTAAATCATGGCAACACTCCCCCCCCCCCCACACCCTTCGTTCGTGCTTCGAAAACTTGAGCAGAGTTAAACACTTGTTTGGGAAGACAAATTAAAAGTAAACACACTAGCGAAGCATCTCGGCGTTATGAATTTCAGACCGTATTGCCGTAGCAGGCAACTTTAAATTAGCATTCTCTGTTAGCACTTTAAGTTCTCTCTGTTGAGTTTCGTGGAATAAATTCTGAGTTAATCTTACTGCTTGCGCTCGAGTGTGCTCAAATGAGTGGATGTTTGGAATTTGCGTTTGAAGTTGTAAAATGACATCGTGAAAATGGTTATTGCGAATGTAAATTATTCTGTGAAGCTCTGGGAAGATTAAAGTAATTGACTTATTCATTGAATTCAACTAGGGTTTCATGCAGAAAGTTCTGATCTCATAAACTAAATTGCACACTTTTAATAGATACTGGCGAATATTAGCGTTGGTTAATTATGCTATTAAATTTTATTGAATTGTCACCACATCTTATTCATTAACTTTAATAAGTGGAAACTTCAAATTTGAAAGAGATGGACTCATCTCTTCAAGTTTTGAATCGATTGAACATTTCGAAGCTGAGTTTAGTTTAGTTATAATATATTAATGTCCCGTTTTTAAAAACAACACAGGGCTATTTTGAGATGAACCTCGTAATTTTGAACCACATTCAGGTGGCGTGGACGACGCCTGACATGGCACCCCCCCCTCCAAGCTTATACACCACACCAGAAGGAGGACGCTTGACCCCAGAGGATTTAACGCTTACCAGACCCGCTGATATGACGGTTCGTTTAGTGAAATCAGGTTTCGAGCTTGAAACCCTCCGGTTCAGACGCCGGAACATTACCACCAGACCACCGCAGGCATGAATACTTGGATGCCTTTTCTTTATTCTTTCCTTTTTTCTACCATAACCTACTATAAAACATCTCACTTCATTGGGGATATATCATGCCCCAATGTCGAGAATATCAGAAAACCGGACTGAATTGGAGCAAATGTAATAAGAGATTCTATGCCTTCCTCCGTATAAAAATACTGAAAATATTCAATTAATTTCCAATATATGTGGATGTTGATTTCCCTCTAATTAGTTTCAAGTTTTCTCGTATAAGAAGTTTACAAAAGAAAGTATTTTCAAAAAATTCGTAATTGAGAGTTAGACAAATTGTCACGTTTTAAGCCTTCATGGGTACGAAAAACGCATTTTTAGAATTATGTATGTGAACACGATAGTTAAAAAATGCTTTGAGCTAGATAGATGAAGTTGTGTATGTGTTCTGTACCAAATGTACAGATTTTTAAGAATTCCATTCACTGAAAACTTGTTAAAATTAAAAAAAAAACTTTTTTCGTAATTTTATTATTGTGTAATTTTTTCTTCAATTTCGATAGTTTTTTTTTTTTTACGTTTCATTTTAGGTATAATTTTGAGACAATTCTTTTCTTTTGCATAATTGCAAGTAAAAAAATATAGAGAGGTTGTGAATGGTGAACATAGATATTTCAATAGCCCTCGTAGGATTATACAAAAATAAATATTAACCCTTTGCGCTCGGATGTCTCCACTCGCCATTCAAGACGATGCATCACTTTGACGTTTTATTTGCTTATTTCTTTTAATTTTGATTGTTTAAAATACTTATAGAGATATAAAAGGATAAAAAAATAATTTTTAGAGAAATTCAACTATATGCATGTAGAAGCGGTTGTGACTGTCTCCACGAGATGGCGCAGGCGGCGCCAGGGAGGATCTTAACTCTAGTGGATATGGAATGAGACGGGACGGAGCGGGTGCTGAACTGTTCGGGTTGAATGACTGTGAACCGTGATAACGCGATGAGGTGCCCACACTGTGTAATGTGTACCAAAACTGTAAATCTGTACAATATAACCTATATTTAATCCTAGACACCATTTCATAGTGATTTCTTTCAGAGGATGAATACATTCGCTCCCACATGTATCAATTCAAATATATGTATTTATTATTCGGAGAGAAATAAGTAAGTTCATTTGGGAAATAATTATGAATATAATTACTTTCCGAGTGAAAAGGGTTAAATTTTTCAGTTTATTATTAACACGACCTTAACATATGAGAAGATGCTAAATATTTTAAACATATTTAGTCTTTAAAATAGTGTTCTTTCTGCAAAATTCGCAGGAAAATAATATTCTTTCTGCAATCACTGCGTGCAGAATAGACGACCGAGGGAGTCGAGACACACAGATAAAGCCTAAAGCTACGATTCTTCGGATTGGAGATTGGAATCTCAAGAGTATATATAATTTCATTAAATATCTTTCCAATAATTATTTTTGAAGCCAGATGTGACAGTCTCCCCAAACCTTTGTTGCATACTCTCCAATGAAAGGGAATTTATACTTTATTTAACTCGTTTTACTCAACAAATTGAAACCAAAATTAAACACAGAACTATCATTGCAATTACAAAATCGCGTACCAAGATTGATATTTGTAAGTAATTGAGTTTTTGAATTTTCACTCTTGCATGTTTCTGAAATACTAACTGACAAACGGTCAGCTTCTTGTTGGATTTAGCTTTAAAACGAGGAGATTTGTCAAAATCCCGTGTTAGAATTTTTCGACGATTGCAATGTTTCCTCTATTTTTGTATACCAGAAATTAAAAAGGCTTACTTTAACATTACTGGCGAAGTAAACAGGAGGCTTAAGATCCCCCCCCCAGAAACCTTTCCCCTTAAAGGTACTTTTTCATTTGACTGTGAAATTTTGAATCTATATTTAGTTTTACTTTTGTATTTTCCAATATTTATTTTTATTATTAGACAATGCAAAGAAAAAGAAATCTCAGTAATCCAAATAAAAATAGTGGAATAGTTTTTAAATATTCTTTATCACACAAACAGAACTTTTTAATAAGCGTAGAACTACTCACGAAAAAAAATTGAACAAAATGTTCTAAAGGAAATCCACCGTCTTTATTTTTATTATTGCTCAGAAACTTTTATAATGGAATATTCTCGTTTTCAACATAAAAGACATCGAAATGGAAAAATAAATAGCATAAGGATAATGGTAATGCTATTATGGCCCAAAATTGAATAAATGCCAAGAGTTTATCAACTAAACTCAAAAAGATGGCTTTTCATTACTTCCAAGCATCTGAAAAAGGAAGAAAAACAGTATTTTTGTTTCAGATATTATCCCTTTTCTTACAGAAAAATATTCAATAATATTCAATGATAAATTAAATGATAGAAATATTAAAAGAAATGTAAATTATTAGAAGAAAAAAGAGAACCCTAAAAGAAGAATTCATCATGCTTAGTTTAATATTTATTTTGTCTATAAGTTTTTGCCATTTCAATTAAATAAATCCAATTTTTTTTGTAATTTTCTTTCTTTATTTCGGTTCCGATTTGTTTTATGGTTTCCAAACATTTTCCGACTCTCGTTGCCATTGTTAAATCAAAAATTTTCCAATTCTCCTTGCTAAAATTCTAAAGAATACTTCCTGCAAAACGGTCAATAATTTTTGCATAAATTAGGTAAAAAAGAAATGAAGTGCATTTTATTTTTTTCGTAATCACTCTGTACAAAATTTACACTCTACGTGCACCACCAACAGTTATCGATTTTTTTAATTTTTATTTTATTCCATCTGCTCCTGATATATAAGTTATCAGCTCCACCTAATATTGTCCACTCCTCATTTTCGAGAGATATCGAGAAATAAATCTTTCTCGATTTCTAAATCTGGACCGATTTCGCTATCTAATTTCGCCGTTTTGCCTGTATAACTAAAAAATTAGAATACTGTATAATTATTTTCCAACTGCAACTTAAAGTATTGCAGTCATACTTTATCAATGTTGGTCCTCACTATTAATTTAATTGACAAATAGGAAATTAATGGTATTAATATAATGGATGTAGAGCTGATCTCGGAAGGCGGCTAGTAATAAAATGATTTATATTAGTATTTACTGTACAGATTTTAACATGCATAATAATCAGCGGGAATAATAAGCATGTTCAGCATTTCACATTTTTCCAAGTAGGGAAATTAAACTGGACATAGACATCAACAATCATATTATTGATCTCTATACTAATATGGATCCAAGAATAAGTTGGCAGTAAACACTTATGAAATATGTAACTTCAAAATCTTTAAATACTTTCTCGACTTTAAATATTTTCTCGAGCTGTGAATATTCCTTTAAGCTCAGCTCTCCAAACAATTCTTGTTGATTAGAGAAGTACTCAACACAATTTTCATCTCTCGAATCAACGTCAATTCGCAATCAACGTGCTCCGGCGTCTAGGGACCCCCATTCCACGATGTTGCAAATAATTCATCTTCATCAGCTAATAATAATTACTCGAAAATTACCACCGGAAGGGAGGGCTGAGAGATGCTCTAGAGGGTTGTAGTCTCCGCCGTCGATACCCTCCCCCTTTCCTGTTGCGGGTTCCACTACCCCCCATCAAACATACGAAGACGGACAGAATAGATGAGAAATTTATTGAAGTTCGGTCTTCAAGGAATTGGGTATCTATTGATTGTGCCAACTTTCTAATCAGCATGTCTGAGGGAGACGGTTATTGTTTGTTGTTACAAGTCTTAGAGAGATTGTCTCTTATATTGAAGATTTGGAGACGATATTATTCTTGTTTGTGTGGAATGACGTCACATGTCGGAGAGCTCGTGTAAGGTATCTCAAGAAAGCGCGTACAAACAGAGCTAGTCAGCTTATGAATGGAATAGGATGTCTTCTTTCAACCACTTCGGGTGGCAAGAAATTAACAGACGCGTGTAAGAAAAGGGTCCACTATAATATCCGATTCCTAATAGAAATCAGAAAAGGATTTGTATCTTCTGAATGAATTAATTTTCGACCTAAGAACTCCTGAGAACTGTGTTCCGGCAAACAGTTTTAATCGACTGGTTGAAAACATAATTTTTACTTCTGGGGCAATTGTCTTCCGACGCGTGTAGCATGCCGTTGGCGATTTTGAGACAAAAAGTAACTAGACATGAGTGGAATGTCTCTCTGCCTCAAGTGGTTAACATAATAATGTATATAGGCTACCATGAGAAATCTTATTTCTTAATAACGGAAGATCTGAGGATACTAAAGCAGGCTCCGTCGGAAGAACTCCACCCAATACTAAGGTACGAAAGTCTCTTTACGTAATCCAAAAGACAGATTGGAGAGAATAAATCGAGTCTTTCTTTTTAAATCTTTTCTTTTACTTTGTCGTGTACGAAGTATAGAGAAAATATTGCAATCATCAAAAAGTTCGAACTCGAGATTTTGATGAATCTCCTGGAAGGGGAGAGAAACGAAAGCACATTATTCGAACGAAACGTATTAATAAAATGATAATAATAAAACGAAAAACACATTGAGTTCAAAAACACAATTTTCGAAAAAGTAGGTTTGCATGTGACAAAGATAACTAAAAAAAAAACGGTTTGAGCTGGAGGAATGAAATTTGATATCGGCTATACTAAATTTGTAGATTTCTATCAAAGTTTCAGCAAATCCATTTAGAGAAAGTCTGTCTATCCGGTAAATTTGTAATACCGATAACTGCAAAGCATTAAGAGCTAAATGGATAAAATTCAATACACAAATTTACCGGCTGTTTCAAAAATGACCGGTATATTTCAAAAATCAATAAAAACTAAACGGGCAGCGATAGAAATACACCGTTTGTTGCAATATGCTTGGGACAACAGTAAATTTTCAGGCAGACAAACTTGCGAAATGAGTTACAATTTACAACAACAGATGACGCTGCAGCTGATTTGAAAGATATAGAAGAAAACGCAGTCTGTGAGTTCGATATTCTGTAAGTCGTCTGTCAGCTTTTAGCGTATGCTGTTCACAAATTACAAGTTTGTTGTGAAAAAATGGTTTATTCCTTAGAACAGAGGATTTTGCTGGTGTTGGAATTTCACCGCGTAGAACACAGTGTTGTTGCAACAAGACGAAATTTTCAACGAAAGTTTAATGTAACCAAAGGACCGAAAAGCGATACAATAAAGGATCTGTTTGAAAAATTTCAACGGACTGGGAACGTGAAGGATGAACATTGCTGGAAAGATAAGGCGACCGCGTACGGCAACCACAGAGGGCAATGCTCAGCTTGTGCAACAGGTGATCCAACAGCGGCCTCGGGTTTCCATTCCATGTTATTGCGGCGTATGGTGAATATTTGGAAAATATCGTAGATTAAAGTTTTTCCAGACTACAGCGCCGTCTGTTGTTGAAAATTGTAACTAATCTCGCAAGTTTGTCTGTCTGAAAATTTCTGTTGTCCCAAGCATATACAAAACATAGCAATACAAACGGCGTATTTTTATCGCTGCCCGTTTAGTTTTTATTGATTTTTCAAATATGCCGGTCATTTTTGAAACACCCGGTATTATCTATAGTGTAGACACTATCAAAGTTGACAGCAATCCATCAAAGGAGACACTATCTATCGGTTTACTCTTTCAACAATATATAAATGAAGTTACTCAAAAGTACAGTGATTTAAACATATTAAATATGATGTGCAATTTGAGGCTACAAGTGTAGAAGTTCTGCGTCAAATTTTTATCTCAATGGTTTATGAAAAACAATTGAAATAAATAAAAATTCGATTTTCGGATACTATTAGCTGCATGCCATGGAATAATCGCCAAAGATTACAAAACAGATTCACTAAAAATATAATTTCACGCCAAACGTTAATATTTTGTAACTATTGAACACCAATGCCATGCAGTGCGAACAACAGTACTGAATATAATCAGAGAAGACTTACCCAATATCTACAATTTTTCTCGAGGGGCGGAAGATATTACTTTCATAAAAAGAATGTTCTAGAAAGTTTTGGTGATATAATTCTTACTGTTTAAGATTAAGTTGATGAAAAATCAATAATAAATTCCAAGTAGATTATTGCAGAAATATTTTTTTCACCAAAGAGATGAGACTCGCATGCTTTAGGAATGCTTCAATGGGTTGGATTTCCCCAATGGATTGGGCATTTACTTCTTTGGTTTACTAGCGTTAACATTCTTCAATGAGATGATCAACCATTCTCAGTGTCTTTCCACCCTAACAGCTGTCCTCTAGGTGAGTTCTAAAAATCTTGTGCGTTGGAAAGGTTTTGGTTGAGAAAAAATCAACTTTTATTTAATAGATTAAACTTTTTTTTCAAAAAAAAAAATTCTTTTATTTTTAAAAATTCTTTTTGAATATTATTTTAAAGGCTTTCCAATTCTCCTATAATTTTATTTCTGTTTTCGTTTGGAATAGGTACTATAGATCTATTACTAATGAATATTTATTTCATCTCATAAAAGAGATGATTTGGGCAATTTATCCGTCATTTCCTTTCTACATAATGCCGTTGATGGGCTCAAATCCGCATTCGTTACAAATCGTTCTCTCTTTCGCATTTAAATAACTTTATTTATTAATTGATCATCCTCTCTTTCATTAAAGCAGTCTTTAATTTGTTAACTGTGTTTCTTATCTTATTTACAGAATTTAAAATTACAAGTGTTAACCATAAATCCGAAATAATTTGAATTTTTTTTTAAATTTTTTAATCAGGAAATTGCTTTTCTAACTGCCTTAATATATACCATAAATAATGTAATATTATTATGAAGCCACAAAAATAAGTTCAGAATGGTCAAAAGAAATACCACTTCTTTTAATTCTTTGAATTCTAACTATTCTAAGTTGAAGTGCTTCGCATGTGCAACGTGTAATCGCTGAATATTTGGCACGATGAAAATAAAAGTATCATCTGATAATGCATTGTTCTAACATTTTTCAAGCTTAAGAGTGATAGAAATCACGACCCATAGCATGTTGTGCAATATTACATTACTCAATATTTAATAACCATAACAATATTGTTGTTGTTTAATATCATACGATACTGTACAGTACATGTACTACTAGAGACGTCTTATAAGTCTTTTTCTGAGTATTATGGCTCTCCAGATGTTTTCTCAGTGTCAAACGAGGTTGCAATATAATTTTGTATTTCAGAATTTCCCCTTATCCTCTGTACCATTTCGAGATAGGAACGCTCATTCCATTCCTCGCTGTCACTGATCTCTCCTTATAACGCGTGCTCATTTTACTATATCCAGACATTAAGTCTGGGGCAATAATTGCAGCTGTTCTCAAGTTAGTACGGTATAGAAGGATTTTACGGATACTCTATATAATCGCGCGGAATAAAATAGCAGAAATGCGAAAAATCACTCTCGGTATTTCAATAACTTTCGTGTAATTAAGCGAAAATAAATATTAAATTTTTCAATTTATTATTGGAATATGATTTTCAATATTTCTAGATGATATTAACATAATAATGTTTTTACACGACATTATTTCAGTAAACTGTGTGAAGTAAAAAGCGTTGTGTAGAGATGTGACATCTGATGCCGTTATGTCAGATAATAACAAGACAAATGAATCTAGCCTAAAACATTCATCATGCAATGACATTTCAAATGAGAAGCTCGATTCCCATTTCATTTTTTTATGATTTTTTCAACATACAGGCACGATTATTTCCACAGTTTTATAAATGAAGATATCAGATATATGTTTCGGAAGACGTTTGATGGTAATAAGTGCGTACAAAAGGCATTTTCTACTAAAAAAAAAGGCTCAAAATTTTATAATGAAGAAATTTATGAGAATTCAGAGACTCTGAAGAAAAAAAATTATAAAGAACGGTATTTTTATTTAATTTTACATCTAAAAGACTTAGCAAGCTTTCTTAAGTCATAAACTGCATATTTTGTCTAATATATATCTTCACAAATTAACTAAATGTTTTTAAGATTTCTTTAAACTTGAAATGTTATTATAATTGCGTTTCGACATGTGTAAGGCTACATGCTTTTATTTTTACAAATTTTACATTACAATTAATCTCTGAGAATAAATTCATATTTCTGTTTCTTAAACATATTTTCTTTTAAAGATACCTATCAATTAAAAAATATACAATTAACTACTCAGTTCTTAAAAGTTTAATAAAAAAAAAACTAAATTATATTAATACATATATGTGCTGTATTGTGACTTATGGCACTTTACAAGCCCGCTTACAAGCGATTTAAGCCGAGTGAGCGTCTCTTGCTTTTTCAATAGCGCCAACTTGGACCAAGAGTACGACTTAGCTACTTCACGCGTCACATTCACTTGCACAACCCCTTTTTACGGTTGGGAGCATATTCACACATCTCACATATAGAACACAGAAGAAGAACAACCATACCCGAAACAGGACTCGAACACGTGACGCCCAGATCACGGGGAAGACGCGCTCCCTTACGCTAGGTAGACGGCATTATATATATAGTACATAATTTAGTATAATAATAAATTGTTTTAATACTAAAATACATTAAAACGCTAATATTTTTGCACACATATGAATGTTATTGTGCAAAAGAGTATTGCACACATATGAGAGTTATTGTTAATTACAAAGAAGAAATAATAAATTGTTTTCAAATAAATTTTTAATAAATTACTGATTTTTAAATTTTTCTATTTCATGAGTAAAGAACATAAAAGTTTGGGAAAAAAATGTATGCTAGAAAAAATTAGAAATTTTAGTGATCGCTTTATAAGTATCGAAAAATCATTGGTTATATATCTCTCATTAATGCACTATTTATATTTTTATATGTCGTTTTTATAGCTATTTATTCGCAATCATTGTAATGATAACGTATTTGATTCATACGGCCCAAAAAGTTCAAAGTTTCGGTTACACAAGATTTCTTTTCTTTCTAAAATCGCATATTTTTCCACTGAGACTTTATTTATCCATTCTTTTTATGAGGATGCGAGTGTACTAAGGGGAGTTCTACATCCTTCTTTTTCTCATTTCGGAATACAGGATGCGGAAAGAGTCCAAATTATTGGAGAGAGTCAATTCTTCTTCATCCACTGTATTGTTTCCATCTGATTAGCACCTTATTCCCGAATGCCTGTCTTATTCAGTGCCTACTTTTTTTTATTTGCTTACACTGCTTTTCCGTTTATTACTTTAAAATCTAAAATTTCTGAAAAGTATCAATTGTTTTTATTTAAAAATAAAATTAGATTTGTAAAAATATTTGAAAAGAATAATTTTTAAAAAATTATATTAACTTTTAACTTTTAATAAATTTGTCAAAAATAAACGTTTAACTCTTTGCCTTCTATTGTTTCCATTACGGCAATACTAGGTTTCATGCATAATGAAAGCGTAAGACGCATATAATTAAAAAATTTTTTATTCAACCAGTACAGACAGACCTTTACTGAGATCAATATTATTAATTTTGATAGCTAGTCAGAGTCATTTCAAAATAATCTTTTAAAGAATTTAGCTGGCAAATGTGATCAGCCAAGCATTGTAAGCATCTAATTAGATTCTTAATGGAAAAGCAGTGTTGAAAATTGAATTCTAAAATAAAATAAATATTTTCAAAGTTTAATAATAAACTAATTTTATGTTAAAAAGTTTTAAAATTTTATTTTAAAAGAATATGAATTTACTTAGTAGCACGCAATAATCTTTTTACTCAGTTTTGATTACATGTCTTTATTTATGCATAATCCTATGTCAGTTCATTGAAAAATATATATCAATGATGTTTTATTGCATTTGTTCCTCTTGCAGAATTGTTTTTAAAACTTTAAAAGGTTCCACAATTTTACGTTGCGAATTCCATGCCGAATTTCGTTTAGATTTATATTTATAATGTGTGCATGCAGATATAATCTCAAACATCTTCCTCGACCTACCATTCATCAAACAACTTAAAAAACAATAAAGTGAATATATATTTGGGGATTTTTGACAATTTTGAAGCTTAAAAAACCAAAATTCATAAAAGATTTTACATTAAATTGGTGGACGATTATAACACTTTTATCTGCTTACTAGGAAGTGAATACTCATCAATGTATTCAAAATTTTGGAAATTTCTGCCCACATAAAATTCTTTTAATGTCTTTTTAAAATCTCGATATTTGCATCCGCGGACTGATCGGGTCGATTGATGTCGAAAAGATGCCCACACAATCAGCGTTTTCAGTGCGTCACAAATTCGGCCGGCCCCGGCGTAAATTGAATGAACGACCAAAAGCGATTTCCTTCGGGTTTAATTATAAAAGGGAACAAAATTCCGCAGAAATTCTAAAACTCATTATCATAACACTAATGGAGTTTGGGAATACATTGATTCATTTCATGAAGGAATTGTCATAATTTCCGAGGTACGATTTAAATATTCTATTTCGTAATGATCCAATTTTTGTCTTAAAGGATTTCAAGTGATTATAATTTGTAAAAGAAAGAAATAGCGGCGGATCTCGAAATGTAATCAATTTCCAGGTTGCGTGTGGAATCATTCGTTGAATTCAATTAGTTTCCAAAGAGAGGAAACATCAAAATGAATTCTGAACAGGAGCATTAAGTATACATTTGAATTTCCTACTGTTAATAAACACACGATTTATTCTTTCTTGTCATTGAATTTGAATAATTGATATGGATATTTTAATAGCTCTCCTGCGACAAAAATGTGTATTCTGATTTTCTGTTCATTGTTATCAATTCCTCATTCCGTTGAAGGCAACGGGTTGGATGGTTCTATGTTTGACCTTCTCTTATGCGAATTAAATAACCATTACGATTGGTTTCAACAACACTTTCTCGCATATTCTCTAAAAATACTTGTCAAATCACACAAGCTTTATGTGACCTTGGCGGGCAATATTTTCGAAATATTCATTTTTGGCGTGAATTCAGCATTTTTATTGAATTTGTACGGTCATCTTTGGCGAGTTATTTGGCAAGTAATCTCTGACATGCGGTTAATAGTATCCGAAAATCTAACTTTTGCTTAAAACATATTTTCTTAATCGATTGAAACAAAGGTTTGATACAAAACTGCATTTGTGAAGTCTCAAAATCTCGTGCTTAATTTGATATATTTAAGTCATTGTGTTTTTGTTTTCCGCTAAAACTTTGACAGGTGTTAAATCTGCGTACTAAGTTTTAGCCTTCTAGTTTTTTTTTATTACTGTGTTAATTTATGTTTGCATAGCCGGACAGACGGATTTTCTCTGATCAAATTTTACTCAAAATACGACAGAAATCTGCAAATTTCATTTTAAGGTCACATATCAAATTCCAAATGTTTAGCTCAAAACGCTTTTGAGTTATCTTTGTCAGAGACGGGCATTTTCAAAAAATGTGTTTTTCAAATTCAAGAAGATCTAAAAGGCAGAGATTCACCATAATCTGGAATTCGAGTTGTTTGAAGATTACTATACTTCTCTGTACTACGTATACATGAAAGTAAAAAACGTATCGTAATCGTCAAAAAATGTGACCTCCAGAGTTGCTAGAATACTGAAGAAGAGAACATTTCCCCTATTAACTAAAGAGATCGGAACAAAAATAGTAAATTAAATTAAATGATGTAATGAATCTCGTAATAAAACATGTGATCAAACTGAAGTAAAAAAAATAACAATAATTATATTATTTGAGTTTTTAAAAGAGTTGTTCTTACCAATACAAGTAGCAACTGTAGTAGCTCTGTAGATTCTAAATACAAGCAGGCAAAAAATACTCGATGCACATTCGTAGCACGAAACGCCTCCGGGGCTTTTCCTATCAGTGCAGTATTTAACGCATGTAGTCGCCAGATTACATTCAATATAATGAGCTCTTTTATATTTCATATAGTAAATCGGCTTGTTAAAGTTTTTTTTATTTAAATTAAAATCTTTTAATAAAATGTTAGTAAAAATGTTTTAATATTTAATTAAAAGAAAAGAATAAGAACGAAAAGAACGAGAGATACATTTATTTTACAATACATAGCCAATTTTTTCATACAAATACGTGGGATTATACATACATAATATTCAACTTTCTGTGAAGATGTTGCTTGCTTTTTAAAGAGTGATATGCCAATGCAATTATAAGTGTACACATTAAAATAATCTATATTTATAACACAAAATAATTATTGCTTATAATATACATTTTAATGCTGCAACATTTTATTTGTATATTATTAAATTGATTTGCAAAATTATAAGAAGGAAACAGAAATTGAATGACATATAAAATACAATTTAGTAATGTACATATCACATTTTAAGAAAATACTAAACAGTTAAGTACCAAAAGTGAAAAAGTGGCATGGAAAATAAAATCAAAAGACCCATTTCAAAAACTCCAAACACTGATTTTGCAAAACATTTTAAGAATATAGTGAAAAATCTTTGTAAAAAAACAATTCTTACTTAATAAAATTGATTTAAGCAATTATATATAACTTATTTGTACAATTTGTTCTTGCCAAAATGGCATTAGAAGCATAATAGCAAAAATATCGTTTGCGTACATCATGTTTACTCTTAATTTGTTTCGGAGGCAGGTGTCACAAGTTCGCTGCAAATTATTGCTTTGTTTTATGAAACATTTAGAGAGAAAGAGTAGCTAAATTTATTTACGAATAAAAAAAACATGAAAGACACAGTAAAATACTTATTTAGAAATATTTTTGGCACTAAATTTGGTCCATAATTTCTTTTTATTGTTGATTTTATCAATATAATATTTTGAAAATAATCATTTAATTTTATGATTTGCTCAGAAATGTTTTAAACTTTTTTATATTTTTTATACATTTTCTTTATCAAAATTACAATATTTTTTTATTCTCTTAAAAAATTTTACTGCTTCTTTATTGATTCTTAAATATAAATAACAACTAGAAATCTTTTTGTATTCATATAAAACAGTTACAGTTAATGAAAGAACGAAATAAACAATTGTCAGTTAAAGTTTATACTATTTAAATACACTTATTATTCCCAAAGAAAATTTCTTTTAATTTTATGTATTATTTAGAAATGAGAGGAATCTAATTTTCTTAAAATTTACATTCGAATTTCGTTTTATCATAGTAAAAATAAACCATTTTTATTTAAAAGTGGTCTCAAGCAATTTAAATGTTTTATTGGTAGCGATTAAGATTAAAACTTTTATATTTTATTCACATAAAATAGTGAAATTAAAAGTAAACACTGCAACACATACGTTTTCAAACAAGGTGAAACTCAAAGGTACAATGTTCCTTTATACAATTCAATTCGATAATACCTGTAGTACTGGTTTAAGGATGAAATACATTCATAAATAACATTTAACTATCACTAGTTGGGGAAACGATGCAGATAAATAACTATGCACATTACGGTGTTTTAATAAAACCGTGGCTTAAGAAAAAAAACTTTTAAAATTCAAGAACATCCAATGCCGATCACAGATGAAATTGTCATATTAGATAAGACAGCTTTAGGTTTCAAATAAATCATGAGTTTGAAAATTCTAAACATATTCAAAGCAAATAACGTTTTAATGATTTACTGAAAGCAAATTCAGTAAATCATTAAAACTTCGTTAAAAAAACATTAAAACATATCTATGCAATAGAAAATATGCGAAATAATAAATATATCCGAATCCAGAAATAATTTGAAATAAAAAATAATTTTAACATTATTAGAAGAAACAAAAATATAAAAATTATCGAGTAATAAATTAAATGAAATGTTTAAAAAGTGGATATGTAAAACTCCCATATTTTTTTGTTTCACTTGATAAAGTTAAAAATATTTTAAAATAAGAATATTTTTTTTTCTTTTTACAAAATATATAATATATTTTATAAAATATATAAAATAAGAATATATATATTCTGAGAATCCTTTATTTTAGTCTTAACTTTCAATTCTTTTTTTCTTTTTTTCTGTTCTTTTATTCTTAACTTCTTAGTTCTGAAAAATATGTTCAGATAATTTACTAATACTTACCAAATACATATCATAATACATACAATGAAACTATTCTTTAAACAACGTTTTAAAAAAATATGTAATGGCATGAAAAAGTGATTTTACGTGCCTGAATTAAAGCAAAGCATTTATATTACATATTTTGCAATAATTCATAATAAAGTAAATGAATTCGAATAATAGATTGAAATTTTAATAAAAAGCTGTCTTATTTTAAATATAAGCTATTTTATCCGTGACGATGATCACAAAACACAGACAATTCAGTTGGGCTCAAGCTCTCAAACAAAAGAAATGTTTTTCATTTAATAATTATTCCACCAACAAATTAAATATTAATGTTTTAAAATAGAGATACCTAAACTGTGGATTACGATCCAGTAGTAAGTCGCCACTCAATTTTGTATCGATTATTACAAGATTTTAGATGCATTAATATATAATACAAAATGTTCCGAAAAAATCTTCCACCAACCACCAACATCAGCAACTCCTCGTTTCAATTATTTTGTGCATGCATGAATTTAGAAGAGGATCCCTATCAATTTTGTTAACATTTATTATATTTTACAATAAACACATCATATTTTAATAAAACTTCGTTTGTTGACTATAAAACCTCTTTTCTCTCTGCTCGTCTAAAGACTCGAATGAAGTGCATCGTGATGTTAAAAATTCTGAAAATTGCTGCCCTATGTGATTTCCCTTGGTCACACGCACAGCATCCATTCGGCATATATATAAATAATTTCATAATTTTTAAAGCATTACAGTAAAATGCATTACATTAAGAATCTTCATCCTTTTGAATCACTAGTTTGAAGCATCCAGCCAGAAAGAATTAAATAAAGTAAAAAAATTTCATGCATTTCCATTCTCAATTTAAACGAATGCATTACGTATTAGGAGGCAATTCATAACTAGATATTTTTTTCACGTTTGTCTTAAGTATGTAAGTCATGACAATCAACATCTGGAGTATTAGAAATTAAGCAGTTTCACATTTTAATCTCTAACTGAATAGCAAAAACATATCTTTGATTTTATTGTAAGTTATTGATTTCCTTCTATTGCATATTAACTTGTATAACCTTATCACATGGATTATATTTTTGAATGAGCTTTTCAACCTTTCGCTAATAGCTCGGCTATGAATGTTTTATATTAATGAGACGTTTTGGGGCCGGTTTTTGTTTCAAACGAGGGGTGCAAAATGTAAAACAAGTTACCTTGAAGAATGCCCTCATTTTCCTGAATTCCTCATTTGGAAAAGAAACCTATCTGAAAACGGTCTATTAGTAAACCACTTTCACGGTTGGTTGGTCCGTTTTAATAGTGAGAGAGTTTAAAAAAAGTGGAAAAATGATTACATTTTTCTATTTTTGTAGAGAAAAACAATCACTAAAGATGAACTTAAAAAAAGGAAAGAAATATCATTCACTACGAATGATGAAAATCTCGAGAGCTAAAACACGTAAGTAGATGATCGCAGTCATGGGCCCATCTGAATTGCCGCCATAACAACAATGGACATAGATGAGGAGATTAAATGAATACAACGAAGCATCACTCCTATTTTACTTCCCGTGGCTGTTGCTGCTCGAATTGCTGTTGTAGACGCAGTCTCTCAGGTTGTTGAAGGAGGTGGACTTGCGCATGCGCAGACCGCAAAAGCCGATGTTCCTGTAGAAGTAGGCGTTGGGCAGAACGAGGATCGAACGCACCAGCAGGTAGGTCAGGGTGCGCCAGTTCAGCAAGGTGCCCCATTGAGACGTCATCAATGCTGGAATAGAAATTGTTGATTGTTTTTGTCATAAGAGGAAATGATATGAGAAGGATCTTTTCAAAAAGTTCTATGGGAAGTTATCGTAGTATGGAAATAACAGAAATAACTAAAATATAGCCTAGAGCAAGAATTATATTTTCTTTTTAATTTAGTAGTTTGCAAAATAACCATTTTTTTTAGAATTCTAATTATTATATAGACTTTTAGCTATGAAAACAAAAGAAGATATAAGAGTGAATATATTATATTTCGGTCGAGGAAGATTTTCTACTACAGGACCCTGTTTATATTCCATTCAAATCCTAAATTAGTTAATTCGAATAATAAATAGGAGAGTCACTTAAGCGACAACAGATGGCACATTGAAAAGATTCTTTTACTTTCTCCTTATACAAAGAGAAAGTATTGTAATCGTCAAAAATTCGAACTCTAGATTCTGACAAATCTCCACATCCCGAATTTCGAAAAACTCATTTTTAGAATTCCGTCTACCTGTTAGTGAACACGACATTTCAAAATGTTTTGAGCTACACATATGGAATTTGGCATGAAACATATACATCAAATGTGTAGATTTCTATAATTTCTTGAACAAAATTCATTCAGAGTAAGCATGGCTGTCCGGCTGTTCGAATATAAGTAACACGATAATTACAAAACGAAGAGAGTTAGGCGGATAAATCAAATACACAGATTTGAGAAGAAACACTAGGGTTATCATGGGACGAACCTCGAAATTTTGAATTTCGAGGTTAATAACGAGGATAATAGTTATGCTGTCACCTTCTCTCCTTCCAGACTTCCATATGACACCAACGAATGGATGCTTGGTCCAATAAACCAGATTTAATGCGCACTAAATCCCTCTAATTGTTGAATCTTTAGTGGATTCGAGTTTCGAACCTAGATCCTTCAATCCCCGAAACCGAGCCCTTACCTCTAGGCCAGCGAGGCCACGTCCCATGATTCATAATGCAGCCAGATGATCTGAAGCGACAGTAATATTTTAAAAGAATAACGACATTATAGGGATTCCCATAATCTTCAACTTTTATTCTTATAAAATAAAGAAATGGCTTCATTTTATAAGAATATGAATTGTAGAACATATCTTTCATATATCACGTTCATATGAATCGTGATTTTTCAGGCCAATTTGTCTTAAATCGAAGTTGGTATGTGTTTTTCATTTAATTATGTTCACTGCGATTACAATGAATTCACATAATCCCGAACCAATGGTTAGAAATGAAATAATACTTTTATATTCGAACATTTTCCTCAAAATGCACCTCAGATACTGAATAAAAAGCTCCCGTTTCAGTGTTTCCCAATGGGTATACTATTATAGGACTTACGTTCCAATGACGAGATGGTAAAAGACTTTTACAGATCCTACACAGTATTGTCTCCAAGCTGTCACGAAGAGGGTCAACTATCTCGAATACGAAGAAGGATGGAATAATTTCTCCGTGATTATTTGTTATAACAGCCTTCATTCTTTTATCTTGCAACTATTTCTTTAGTAAAAATAATATATTGAAACAATGTCTTGGAAAATAATGATATCAACTGGGCTGCTATCAATACTTCCAAATCATATTAACATATCCTTTGAAATGAAATCCCTACATATTGAAAATTTTAATCGAATCCCTCATGTTCTTTCTTACCTAAAATTTGGAGACCATGACAGAGGGCTGTTGCCAGAAGGAGCGTTCGAACCACGCCTTTGTCCATTGTACCCCAGAAGGACCACAACAGGAAGGCCAGTGCTGAAATAACAGAAGAGAAATGAAAATATATTCTCTTTTGAAAAACAAAAACAAATATTAACGCGAGGAAACTGAATGTGGAGAAAATGCAGGGTTGTTAGAATTAGTTTCCTATTCACAAAGTTTTATAGATGATTCTATGACTCTACAGGAAGCAAAATGTCCCCATATGTATTGCAGGTTCTGTCAAAACCGGAAAATAAAACTAAAATTTCTTCAATATCTAAGGCGAGTTTTCATTATTATTAACGAAGCAAATGAACAGTCATCTGAATTATTCCAGTTAAACTAAAACCGTTTCTGAAATTCAAAATTTATGTAATTCAGAATGAATTCACACTGAATAATAATAAGTTTTTTTCTCTTCATAATATTTTTTTTTCTTCTTTTTTCGCAATGCAAAGGATCACCCGAAATTGTTCGCTCAATTAGGACTTTTCAAAAACATATAACACTTAATAACAGGTCATTATTTTAAAACTTCCTGGCCACCAAGTCTGTGAAATTTGTGAGAGTGTATTTAAAGGCTGATGTTAGACGATCTCCGATTTGAAAGGCGATATTAAGTTTTATATCTGCGCAAATGTAAGGATACTTAAGCTATTCTGCAGAAAACCCGTTTTGACAATGAAATCGGTGATTAAAATTAATGCAAATTTCATTGAGAGAGTATAAGGCCGTTTTTATTTGATTGGAGTAACAAAAAGTCATCTTATTTTATATTTTTGTGTATAACGTAGGTTTCATCACATGAAACTATCTCCCTTTTTTTTGTATTCTTCGAAGAAATAGTTTTGGTTTTAAAATATTCTGATTTAGTGAATTACAATTTTAACAATACTGAAATATTTTTTCTTATATTATTTTCTTATATTATTTTTTTCCTTCATATTTGCAAAATTTTCCCAAATTCTGTCACAGTGCCATCTATTGATAAATTTTTTAACTCCAAGCAAGTTCTAAAGTCTTCTGAACTTTAATCCCAACGATTCTTTCACATGCTGTTCAGTAAACTCTGAATGTAATATAATTAACTGAACAAATTGGGAAAAGAAATGAAATTATATTTTAAAGTTTATTTTATGGTCTGAACAAATTTTATGGTATTGTTAGATTTTAGCTAATTAGGTAATAAGTCAAGAAGAATTTGTATTTTTATACATAAGTAAACAATGATTAAAGCTCAGGCATCTGACTGAGTTGTTTTTTTTCAAATTGTTCTTGTATTGTAAATATATTATAATAAAACAGTCACCCATATTGTTAGGATGTATTCACGAAGTTGTATGCCATTCAGAATATAGAAAAACGTCATGAATATTTCGTACATCTTGTGCTAATATGTTTGCTATAAGATTTAGCAGTTGCAATTAAAATTTGACACAAAAAATGTTTTACGAATGAAATAATTATTTGACTCCGGAACATGTGGCTGTTCGATTCCTTACCAAGGGAGGTGCAGCCGTAGAACCTGCAGGCCAGATCTTCTCGTGGTATTGCTTCACCAATTCTGGGGAGGTCGTAAGAATTCTCGGGGAAGAAGAGATTCTGAAATAACAGGGAATTCGTATAGAATATAAAACAGCGTCGTTATCTTAGAATTGTTCTAGAGAAAGAATTGTAATCGTCAAAAAATGAGGCTTCTAGATTTTGACGAACTTTAGACCTTTTAGACATCCATGTGAGGTCTGATATATACATCATTTCCATGAATAGCTACATATCTATTTGAAATCAACGAACCGATATATACAAAAATTCATAAAGCTTTGGACCATTTCTAATATTTTTGCGTACATTTTAACAAGTGCGTCTTCATTTTATGCCATTTTTTCTCTTGCATGAGCGTGTTTTCTCGCACAGCTCTAATATATTCATATTTCCTCATTTTGTCAATTAAAATAAAAGAAATTGAAATCTGCTATCGCAAATTTCAAGTTATTGAGAACATTGTTGTTTTTAAAGTCATTGCTTTTCTTAACTAATTGAAGTCATTGGCCAGTTTAAACCAGTTTCAAATAAACACGTGAATATCAGATTACGCATGCGTCGAAATTTAGAAAAACAATGGTTTTTTTTTCATCTCAAAATCGATCGAGCACCAAAACGTTTTCTCGAGGAAAGACTTTTTTTTTTCCTTCTTTTTTACGAAAATCCGGTTTAAACTGATTTGGAATGATCACGTGATTATTCTATGGCGCAGTCGGCAACTTTTAGAAAAGCGATGGGTTTTGTTTTTTTCCTCCATCTCAAAATCTTTCGAGCTCGAAAACTGTTTTTCTTCCATCTGGTAAAATTGAAAATAAAAGTTTAAAATATATATATATATATATATATATATATATATATATATAAATATATATATATATTATATATATATATATATATATATATATATATATAATTTTTGAAGTAGAAGGCAGTTTCGAAGACAGTGAAGAGACTTTCGATTTTTTTTAACCTCGTTTTATTGCCGTCCGGGGAAATATGATTTTTTGAACAAGCGGAAGCGACATGGCAGAACGACACAGCACGAAATAAGGAAAAACTGATGAAAATGTTATCCCTATGAATATATACTATAGTATTTTAATAGGGATTTCCATCACGTGTCAATCACACGTAAGGGAATCAAAGGGATCTTTTAATAAAATATGCTTAGCTGGACAGTATTTTATCCCTTAACTCGGAATGTAAAGAATTCTCGGCATTTGGCAGATCCAGCAATTTAACAATGTTTCTGTTGAATTAATAAAATTTAAAAAAAGCGTGGAATGAGATCAGAAAATAAGAGAATATTTTAAAATGAAGTTAATACGAACTAATTTAAGACAAAATTTCGGGAATTAATTTGGATTGAAATTAGAGTTTAAAATATCACACACACACACACACACACACACGCACGCACGCACGCACGCACGCACGCACGCACGCACGCACGCACGCACGCACACACGCGCACACACACACACACACACACACACACACACACATACACACACACACACACACACACACACACACCCCTCTCGATACCCCTCCTTGTGGTTTCGTGTTGATTCCCGTTTTCATCCTTGCGCTTTCATCTTGCGCGAAAACTTCTTACAACCCCTGTCCTTTATTTTGAGGCTTCAAAAACCCCAAGTCAAAACATCATCACGTTCACACATGAAAATAATTAGTTTCGACTAATGCTTGTTCGAATTTGACTCTGATAACATGCAGCATCACAATATTCCGCCGAATCCCTTTTGACGTAGAAGAACGTGGTGCTCGAGATAATCTACGAAGACATTTCTTTATCTCAGATACCCACATTGAATTCTGCTTTTACGGCGACTGGCAGATTTTTTAATACAGAGATTAGATCCTACTTCACATGCTTAAGCCATTTTTAATTGTCTCCGCAAGTATTCTTACGATTCTAAGTCAAATTTCGTTTAAAGTAATGATCAGTTTTGTTGTCAAAGGTTCATATTTAGTGATTATTTAAAATTCCGATTCGAACGTAAATCTGAAGCAATCCACCGGACGACGCCTACACCATTACGATTCATTTGAAGTACTTCTTCTTAGAATAAAAAGCATCCGAGGACGATTGGTGGAAAAAAATAATTAAAATGGTCACTCAAGTCCTTTTGAAATCTATCTTATAAGACTTGTAAAATAATTTTATGCTCAATTTCTATAATTTTAAAATTTTATATGTTCACATAGATAAGGGGAAGGTGTAAAAAAGACTATTTAGATTATCTATTTAATGTAGAGATTAAATTTTAAATTCAATGCAATCAAAAGCTTTCATTGCATCTCGGCTTCCGTATGTTACAGAACAACCTGCAGGCACTACGTTGGAATGTCAAAGTTTCATAATTAATTTGACGTATATCCATTGACGGATTTAGATGCTGCGGCCTTAGGGAATGTACACTATGAAGCTTTTCTTTTAATCCATTTAGGTTCACATCAATTAATTGAACAAATTGTTCATGTTTCATTTGAGATAAATTTTTCAATAACCATTGGGAGTGGGTCATCGGATGGACACAGAATTACAATTTCTGTCACAGAATCATATCCCAAATTGGATATATTACGTTTTTGAATTATGGCGTTTACATGCTTCTGGTAAGTGCAGGCCGACAGACGTTCAACCCCTAGATGGATTTAACTCAACATTTGATAGATGTATACAATATAAATGTTACATTTTTGTGCTGAATTTTATTTACCTAGCTATCTTCGTTTTGTTGTGTTAATTTATATTCGAATATCAGAACAGACAGACTTCCTGTTAAATGATTTCATCCAAAATTTGACGGAAATGTGAAAATGTGTTATAAAGTATGTATACCAAATTTCATACAGCTAGCAGGAAGCGACTTTGAGTTATCTTTGTAACAGACAGACAGGCACTTTCCAAAAACGTGTTTTCTGAACTCGGTGTGGTCTAAAAAGTGGAGATTCGTCAAAGTCTCGGTTAACTGTTACATTTCTTTCTCTGTACTTCTATACGATAATGCAAAAATGGTCATGTTATTGTTTATTTATTAGGACTGATAGGCGTAGCATCCATGATTGCACATTATTATTGAAACAGTTACTCGGTGTTTATAAGAGACATAATAACTAAGTAAATGTAAAGAAACATATAAATCTCACCAGTTATACTTAACGAAAAGGTAATAATATCATCTCTGCTATTTTATAATTCATAAAAAATAAATTATCAGTGTTTCATTCAATCTGTTTGGGCTCTCTCTCCCCTTTATCCCACTGGCCCCAGGCAGCTGCCTACTCTTCCACATCGGAAATCGGCTATTGCATGTATTGCTTGAACAAGAATTCCACAGTTTGTTTGTTTTTCGAAATCGAAATTTATGATTTAAGTTTTAATTAATTTATTGAAATCCGCTCCACTTTGACAAAATTATATAACTGAACAACTTTTCTCAAAAAGAAAAATCAGCGACTGGAAATTTTAGCGACTGACTTACTTAATTATTTCTCATTTGCATTTCATTTAAATAATTCATTTCTAGTCTAAGTAGATTTTAGAATTTTTGATAACTATCATGCTAGAAGGAAGAAATTAACTTAGTAAAATAAAAAAAATATCTCTTATTAAATATTGATTTTCAAATGTTCTTATAAAATATTCAAAAAGAGTAAATGCGAAGTTTCTTCGTTGGAATTCTAAGTAGTATATTTACATAAATTAGTTCCAAAGAACTGTATACTCATCTTCATATTCGGAAAAAAAGTTTAACACTTATTTTGTGAAAATTTCGTTAATTTTAAAAGTAGATTTTTTTAAAAAAATGGGCTCTTTATATATAATATGTATGTGTCCAATCTCATCATGTTCATTAACTATTTTCAGAACTTGCTTGCAATTTGGCTTAAAATGATGCAAACAGAATTGCATCATTTTAAATCAAACTATAGCCTTCTCGAGCAAATAATTTCTATTCATTGCTTGATCTTTCAGAAGATGGCTAATGAAAGGATCTTTTTGGTTTTTTTTTGGTTTTGGTTATATTAACGTCCCATTTGAAGCAACACCAGGGTTATTTTGGGACGGACATCGTAATTTTGAACCGCGGTCAGATGACGATGACGACACCTGAGCTGGAGCGGCACCCCCCTCTCCACTCCACACCACACCAGCGGGAGGACGTTTGGTCAGAACGGATTTAACGTGCAACAGACCCCCTTACACGACGGTTCTTCGACGGAATCGGGTCACGAACCTGAAATCCTCCGGTTCCGAAGCCGAGACCTTATCACCAGGCCACCGCGGCCTAATGAAAGGACCTAAAATCATCGAAAGTAGTTATATTTAAAGTTTCGAAACTGTCAGGTTTAGTCGTAGAAAAATAAACAATTTTTTCATAAAATGTTAATGTGTCAAGAACAATTTTGCTAAATTTGACTGAGACACTTTATGAATATTTAAATTTCGTTATTTTTCAGCAGTATATTTATTTAATAAAACCACATAAAATACATTTTGTCTCGTCGTTTAAACCCTTCTTTCCAATTAGAAGAATATGCATACCTATTATTTTAGAGATTACATGTTCAATAATGATTAGAATGGACACTGCATATAGATAATATAATATCTATCCTTTTTTGAAAAATCAATATAATACATACAACGATGCAATTAAAATAATAACTAACAAAAAAATTATTTTTGTAGCTCTGAAGCAATTTTTTTTTTTAAATTTCAAGCATTTAAATGCTCAGTAACGTATACGCACTCAAAGAAAACGCTCTGAATTTATTGATGCGAATATTCTAGATCACGTTTTCAAGAAGTATGCGCCAAATTATATATTTTCTAGATTTTAATTAATTCTGAAACTACATCCCTGTTGACCAGTTTTGTCTCAAATTTCTTATAAGAGGGGTTTCGAATGACTTATCTGTCTAGAAGATTTTATGACATTATTAACGGAATCGAAGGGTTTGCTATTACTTTCCTATGTGAATTTGTTACTGAAAGTTTGGTAATCATGCGTTTTTTCATTGGTTTCAGCGACAACTCATTTTTTTGGCCAAGGAATTATGAAAAATAAAATCAGCGTATAATCACTCATGTTTTAATAACAAAATGTTAAAAACCACGGGGGAAAAAGATGAGATTTTAAGGTACGCATCAAAACGAAAAGTGTATGCCATATAATTAGTCTTGCGAATCATACACAGCCATTGAAATACAGCATGTAAGTTACAGTATTTGTCGAATTTTGTTAGAAAGGAAATTTTAAAATATAAATAAATAACTTATAAAACAATGAAATCACAAAGAGAGTCACTAGAGACGGAATGAATATTGTGGTTCATTTACTATGACCATCAAGATTTCAAGATCTGAATCGAATGGATGTCTGAGAAGTAATGAAACAGAGGGTGCATGCAACATCACGATTCAGTCAATACTATAGTATTCAGCTTATACTATAATCAATATTATAGTAGCTACTCAGTAAATACTATAGTACTTAGTTCATACTGTAGTCAAGCCCAATATTACATAGGATAGTTTGGAATATTAATCTTAAGACGTTGCTCTCTTTTAAGTGATGAGTAGGAATCCCCACAGGAATTGATTTGAGAAATTTTAAGGAAATATTTATACTATATGAACAGCATTATAAAGCACTGATATGAATATATAACTTTTTTCCCTGGTACTTTTAAAAGCTTAAAAGAAAAAAGGTTAAGATACGATATCAGTATTGCGATAGCTCAAATACACATCCTTTAATTCAACAGTCATTATAATATTTAGTTGTTTCCAATATCCTCTTTTTAATATTTGTTGCATTCCTACATCTCTTACAACTGCACTCCTGTTCTCTTTTTCAAACAAATTGAGTTTATAACCAATAATGATGTTACATTCGTGTTATTTAATTAATAATATTTAATTAAAATTGTCAACAATCCATTAAATGCTCAAATCAAATTTTCTTCTATCGACGAATGAATTTTCTCTTTTTAATTTGATATTTAATAAATTGCTGAAATTGAGATATTTTTATTGCACGTCTGTTTAATGTAGAATTATGAAAATTGGCCAACAGTTTTAAAATATGCAAATTTAAAGAAAAATGAGTGAAAATATTATAAGGGCAAAACAAGGGTTGGAATTAAATGATATTACAGCTGGTCTGCCTCATCGAATCACCTTCCCCACCACACTACTATCCGCAGAATACTTTAGAGGACCAGTGAATATCATTTTAAATCTTAATTGTAGAAAAAAGGGACAGAAAAAGTACCTACATTGAGACCGAGAAAGGTAAAGATGAGTGCCATGGCCAGATGCCACATCCAGTATCCTCTTGGAAACTTCACGTACAGATGCTCATTGTGCCCCAGCAGTTGGCTGATCTGAAATGAAACAGAAGTTCTTGAACAAAACTGTAGAGAGAACTAATCAAACTGCCTACGGATAATTATTGATTTGATGTTGACTCTCTTTCAATAAGTATTGAATTTTCTAACAAAAGACAAATTAAGCTTTTATATGAGGGATTTAGAAACGATCTTCATTCTTTTACAATAGTTAAAGAAAAGCACTGATATAAACCACACTTTGAATATATTTCATGCGTTTCCAAACGTTAATGCTAATTTTTTTTCTCTCCAAACTGTAGATTCAAATATCTTCAAGCATGTCTACATTGCAACTCATCCATTAGGGCTGTATGTACAATAGGGTGAAAAAAAAATGAATTTTTGATTTTTAATTTGTAATAGAGCGGAAAAGTTTACCTTTTTGTATAGATAAAATAAATAAAAATTATAAAAATATTAGAGTACATCTTGATGTGCCGCAAGGACGTTGAAGTTTCATAAAAACACACTTTTTGCAACTTTTTAAGGATTTTTGAGTGCCTCGATTATGAAATAAAAAGCTTATAATAGGCGTTGTCATATGAATAGAAATATAAAAACAGTTTTCGTATAGCACTGGCATGGCACTAAGTCGCCGCCGGAGCAGTTACTATTAAGGTGAGTCGGAGATTTGTCTGTATCTTGTGACAAGGACAGGCCTGGTTTCAAATCAGTAGCTTGGCCGAGTTTAGTTAAGTTGGCGCTCCTCTCCATCTCTTGTGTAACTGATTTGTTGGTTTGTGGTTGTGTGCTTTGCTGTGAGTAAAAATGGTTTAGCCTAAATGAGTGAAGACAAAACAAATATCGTAGTGTTGATCTATTTTTGGGAAAGTTAGTGATTTGCTTGAAGTTGAACATACTACTTACGAATCTAGTGCTGCTGTTACATTAGACATAACCTCAAAATTGCTTCAGAGAAGGGTCCTTCTGGAAGCAAAATATGTGTCACTTTAATTCCCATATGTGAACAAATATGGTCAAGAGCTTTTATTCCCGTTACTTTTAGCAAATGAATTTCACAAATGATAAAAGCTTATCATGCTAAATACAGGAATTTATTAAAGTCTAAAAGCAGAAAATGTTCGGATAAGTTTGGTTCCAACCTCACAGAATTTAGAGAAGAAGCTAGACGTTTATTTGATATTGCTGACTTGCATAAAAGGAAAAAAAAAGTGCCATTTATGGAATAAAAGGTTATAAACTCTCTAACAGGAAAATGGTTATAGGTAATATTGCTATTGCTACCAGAAGCGCTCTGAGGAAGAGAGAAGCAAGAAAGAGCAAAGAGCTCCAGAGAATAGTCAAGTTTCATCATGAGCGGGCAAAAAATACTAGTGTATCAGAAACGATTACTGAAGACAATGCTGAAGAACAACAGCGTTCTTTACAAAAAGAGGCAAGCCAACAAGATCCATTAAATGGACAAGAAGCAATAAAACTACCAAGTGCCTGTGCGGTTTAATATTAAGCTAAAAGTTTATACAGAAGGCATCTGAAGCTGAACCAAATGGTATAGGGGACTCGGCGATCGACTTTCCCCGATTCACTTGTTACATGCAAGCAGTGGAAAGAGCTGCGAGACTGGTGGCCGAAAAGGCTCAAAATATCTGTGGTCCAATCGCAAGAGAAATCGCAATATACATAATAACAAAAGTTGATACACTTGTAAATATGCTAAAAATTAATTAAAAAAACAGTTTAATGTGGCAATGAAGTTGGAACAAACATTTTGCAGCTGTAACATTTGTAATTATTAAGGATATAGAAATATAAGAAGCAAAATTTGGCATAAAATTTTTTTATTATTATTTCACTTTGTAATTAATAATCTTTTTCAATTGTAATGTTTATATAAAATTTAAAATCATCTTTCATAACATTATACGAACGAAAAATTCATAAAAAATATTTCATCGAAGTTTATAATTTTTCAATTTTTTTTACAAATTTTAAGCTTTTTGCGACACCTCGAAATATTGTTGTATTGCAACCAGAATTTTAAAAAATTCTTGTTGAATCGGAAAGTTAACTTTTCAATACTATTACCAAAGTAAAATCCCCAAAAAAATTTTAAAGGCCCATTTTAAAAAATTCAATTTTTTCAATTTTCTTACAAATATCAAGCTTTTTGCGGCACTTCAGGATAATGCAATATTGCAATCAAATTTTAAAAAATTGATTTTGAAGCTAAAGGACAACTTTTCCGCACTATTACCAAAAAAATAAAAATAAATAAATAAAAAAAAAATTAAAAGCATTTTCGATCTACCCTACTGCACAAGGTTAAAAATATCTTTAATATAGAAACGAATCAAAATTTTGCTTTCCTGCAGAGGTAGTCTAGTAGTAAGTAAGAGAATATTACAGGCAATCTTGATGGCTGCTGAAAAATTGGAGGGTCAGTGATTACAGGTATTGCAACCATTTTGAGAACAAAAATGAATGATCGTAATGTTGGCGATATTTATTAGTTCTGGCATTTTCTCTAGAGCTTTCGATGCCCTGAAACGGGAGCTATAAAAACGGAAGTGCATGCATGAGTAGAGAGAAGTAGTAGATGGCCAAAGTCTCCTTTTGGAGTGTTGATCTTCAGCGAGTTTTCTCATGTGCTTTGTGCTATTATTTTTCTTTATTACTTATTTGATAATTTTGAGAAATTTTTTTGTGAGTGCTGTTTGATGTATGCTTAGTCTGTGGTTTTTGTTTTTATCTAAAATAAAGGATCTTTAGAGGAAACACACACACATTCATCTTTATTACTTCTTTTTATTAGAAAAATTTTGCTACAGTGAAATGTTGTAAAAAGAATCTGTATTTGTGAAGTGCATAGCACTAGGTTAAAACTTTAGTTATTTTTATTTCAATGTATTTCCTTTGTTTTAGCTGAAAATAAATATTCCCGCATATGACTTATTTGGTATTCATTGTTGAGTAAGTGTATCGAATCGAAAAAGGGAAGCGAATGAATAGAAAAAGGATTGTATGTGTGTAAGTGGAACTCTATTATCTCCATTCACAGCATTGTCAAATATATAGGATCTTCAAAAGTTTATCATCAAAACACAAACATATTAATATACTAAAAAGCAGAAATTATTTGCTTTTTTATCAAAAATATGGATGTCAACGTAAATTGTAAAAGCATGAGGAGCTGACAGAAACATTAAGCAAAATGAACTGTACTTAATTATAATTTTTCGTGAATGGGAAGTATTTTTATTTCTTACGTTATTTATTAGACTTACTTTCTGTATAGTATTGTTTTCAACACCTTATTAAGTTTCCATGTATATAATTTTTACATTAAATTTTTTTTTCTTCTGTTATATCTACGTTTTAGCACATCAAAACCTTAATCACAAGGAGGTAATTTTTTACAAGAGAACTCGAGTTTTCTGTTTTACTCAGATTAAAAGAGCTCATCTTTCTTTTCTGTGGTCAATGTCCTTTTTGCGAAAATTAATTTTGTGCACTCTTGAGGTAATTATTTCTTATGATAAAGATTTACTTATAGCGTGTTTCGAAAATCTTTCTACTTTTCTGGATTTTAATATATTTCATAATTTTTTTAATATGATCAGAATGGAATCTGTAAATCAATTACTAAATGTCGTTCCTCACAGGAAACTCGAATTTAGCTAAAATGAGTCAAATAATGGATATCTAAGTTCTGAAAAATATTAAAATGCTACGCTGTCACTAGAAATACACATCAGAAAATCTCACAACCTTATTAAATCAAACACAAATAAAATCATGTTAAACTAAAAGTGCATAAAAAATTCCGAGAAACAATCTGATTCTTTAAAAACAGACCGTAATAGGTATTATTAAAAAATAGAAGTTGAAGTCATCGTTTTTCATGTAAGCATAGTATGGCGTGCTGCACGTTGTGAAAAAAGTAAACTTAACCGAAAATAAAATATGTGAAAAATAATTTAAATCAAGTCCTAGTTTTAAGAAAATGCTTCAAATACTGAAAATATATTTTTATTTGATGCACAGCTGTTTAATCTCATCGAGATTTAAAGTTCGTGTCATTGAAAGTTTTACAACACATTCCTATTTCTTGCAAATATAGTAAAACAAAATAACTCGGGTAAAATATAAATTCGAGTGAAAACATTCGAATACAATCTTCCATATTTCTTTGATTCGGTTAAATTTTGTTCATAAAAAATATACTCTTGTTGAAAAAATAAAATGAAAGAACTCAGTAAAAAACGAATGCCAAACGACTTTTTCCACGCTTTTCGAAATAAAATAATCTTTCAGTGTTGGACGAAAGGAAGAATTTGATTTAAGAACTTTTAAAGACACAGCGGGAGGAAATAGAAGTAGTCTAGGAAATTGGATAAAATATTTCGATTTGGTTCTTCTATTCTAAAGAAAAAAGGGGAAAAAATCAACCCTTGACTTTTATGGCGCCCATTTGCCGAAGATAAAAAAAACAAGATCTGTCTTCTGTTGCAGTTGCTGTGCGCTTTATCCCAATAAACATCAAATATCTTAAAAATATGACCCTAAAGTTGACTGGAAACATATTTTTATGCTGGTTATTTTTTACCTACACTTGTATATCCGGTTTTTATCATATTTATTCATTTCCACATACCAACTCATTCCTTTAGTTTTTTAAAATAAATATTTTATCTCTTATATAGACGTTCAAAGTGTAATATTTCCGCTATTTCCTAAAGAATTTCCGTTAAAAAGTGGAAATGAGACAGGAATCCGCTACTTTTTTCCCTTTCTATTCGAAAATTATAAATATCATTCATTTCAGTTTCAAAATAAAACGTTGTCGCTTGTGTGTAAAACTCCAGATTTTCATAAAACTTTCAATATGAAAATTACATAGATGCGTTTTAGATGAATAGAATTTCTTTTAACAATTCTATTCGAAAAATATCTTTGGGGAAACGTCATAAAGGTTTCAGGATTTAAATGTTTTACGACTGAAGAACAAGCTTGTTTATAATAGCTTTGTATTTAATTTGATCCTCAATAGCATGTGATGCTATGTTGTTAACTTTTCATTTACTTTTGAACTACTGCTGTTTTGAAATTTTGTACAATTCTATGTTTTTCCTCCTCTTCCTCGCGCATCAAAATTGTTGACCTTCACCATTAACATGAATGCAATGAGTGCTCAGAGTTTCATTTTTAGAGTCCAATACATGATAGTTCGTATTTCGTATTTTAAAGAAGAAAACCAAGCAGGCGATTAGGAAAGCTTTAGTTTTCAGTAAGCTGAAAGGAGACAGAGACTATTTTAGTAAAAAGATAACATACTAAAATTGATTTATCTTAGTTGATGAGTTAACGCGTTTTCATGCTCAAGAATTGATAGATCGACGGATGGCCAAACCCTTGTTGGATTTGATTCGAAATTTTGATTCAGATCTGCATTTGAAACGTTAAAGCTATCCTCCGAACTTATTCCCTTAATTCTTTGTTTTGTAGTTATTGTGTTTGCTGGCACTTCCCCATACAGACAGACAATCTTACAGTCAAATGATCTCATTGAAAATCTAGAAATTTAATGATAGGGTCATGTACCCAATTTCGTCTGTTTATCTCAAAGCATTTTTTGGGCTTTCATTTTCAAAGCCAAATATAATTTTATAAATGTATTTTTCGAAGTCAGAGAGTCTAAATACGGAGATTTGTCAAAATGTTGACAATTAATACTTTTTAATGGTTATAATATTTTCACTTTGTGTATTTCATAGGCGGTAAAGTACAAAAGGTTATTTCCATGCGAAAAGCGAAATGCATGAAAGAATATAACGATTATAAGAAACATTTTTGAAATATGGAAAAACTATTGTTTAGATTTCTTATATCCAAATAGTTTATTAAGAATATTTTAGTGAAAATAAGTTATTTCATTGTCTTCGCTTATTTTATTTAATGGAGGGAGTTTTGTTTCTATCGTATATATTTGTTATACATATTATCAAAACTGTTGTTTATATTTCTAATCTTTACATAGTTCATTAAGAATATTTAAGTCAAAATGAGTTATTTCATTGCCTTCTCTCATTTTAATAGACAGAGCTCATTGATTGATTTTTTTCTGCAGTTTATATTTGTTATATGTGTCATGTTATTCAAACTGCAGTTCACATTTCTTATGTTCACATGGATCATTAAGAATATTTTAGTCAAAATCAGTTAGTTCATTTGCTTCACTCATTTCAATTTATATGGATTTTTTTTTAAATGTTAACCCAACTGGCAGGGAGAAGTAGAATTCGTATCATTGAAATTCCATTGTTATTTCTTTTATCACAAGACCCTTACCTTCGATCGGTGAATGTCTCCATTATCAGTTTCGCCGACACCCAATATTTTCCGAGTCTTCAGTCGGCTGTGCAAGTCACCGCTGCTGTGCTTCCTGAAAGAAAAATAAATTACACGCAGCGAAATGATGGGATTTATCAAATAAATATTAAAACATCGGAGAAAAAAGCATAACATTTTTATGCTCAGCACGTGCATTCTGAGCGTATACTTCCACTTTGCGCTTAATAATGTATATCATTACATTTTAAGTTGCTTGAGTCAATAAAGACATTTTTTTTAAAAAAATAAAAATAGGAAATCTAAATTTTTATTCAGTCTTTCGTCGTATCAATCAATAGTTTTTCTACTACTTTGAACAAATGTAAATTCCACTCTTTTGCGTCTGTAAGTCATCAAGTTATGAATTTTAATATTTTAAGTGAATCCACGGACTTTTCGAACAAACGTAGCCCTTTGATGGGTCTACGTTTCTCGAGAGCGCGATAAAAATAATCTGAAAAAATGATATTCGGAGCTTCATAATTCTGCTAGTTTTAACCCCACAACGCAAGTATATTTTTGCTTAAAATGTTAGTGTATTAAAAATATTTTATTAATTCATAGGAATGGGTTATTAAATAAATTTTTAGATTTCGCAGTTTTTTCAGTAGTCCTGTTACTGAGTCAAAGCGCATAAAACAGACTTATGGACGATATTAAGAGCATTTTTAGAAAAATCTTTTTCTAAAAATGAAAGGCTCTTTCTCACTTTATATTATTTATATATATGTCTCTCAAAAACCTTGACCTCGGCTTTTATTCCTGAAATATTGATCGTAGACATATACTGTAAATTACAAAGTTGCGTAAAAAATGTAAAAATTGCTATGAAATCAATTCAAGTTTTCAGGGGGATTAAACTTTTAAAAATCAAAAAAAATTTTATACGGACCCCGTACAAAAAATTCCCAGTGAGTAAAATGGCCGCATCCTGTAATAAGGTCTTGTGCGAAATTTCAGCATTTTATCACAAAAAGTCTCAAAGATATGAAACTACATAAATGCTGACTTAAACCACTTTTCGATGCCTGGATATGAGTTCGCAAAGAGAAAAAATCACGTCGGATGTTCGTGCTTTAGGGGTCGTACACAAATTAACAAAGATAGTAATGATTGAATAAATAAATAATAATTTTACTATTTATTGATTCAAACGTAATAAAAATGTGTAGAAATAATAACTTAAAGGAAAGATTATATAAATTAAAGGAAAGATTACATAACTTAAAGATTACTTTAATGAAAGATTACATAAGATTTTTTACAAGTTCACTGACTTTGCTATTTTTAAGTTATATTCTGTAATTTATGATATAAAATTTTAAAGTATTTTTCAGGAAACATAGATTTTAAAATTTGTATTTAAAACTAAAGATACGACGCATATTTAATTTTCTTATCACACATTCCTCCGTAGCGTCATCTGCACTGAAGCTGAAACATTCTCCAACTTTGTTTTAACATATATTTGAGAATGTTCATGATAAAATTCTGAAACTTTGTACATGATATTATTAAATGATGGGGCACATTTTACTCACTGGGAATTTTTTTGTACGGTTTCCATATAAAAATTTAAATCTTGTATTTTTTAAAGTTTAATCGCCTAAAAACTTAAATTGATTTCATAGCACTTTGCACCTTTATTTTACGTAGCTTTGTAATTTACAGTATAGGTCTGCGATCAATATTTCAGGAATAAAAGCCGGAGTCAAGATTTTTGAGACACCCTGTATATATCCTACATCTACACGTGTCAAAGAAATCTCTATCAAAATATCACTTTAAAACCAGTGAAGGGAAAATGTTTGATCTTTCTTGCTCTTGTATCTCTATGTAGACTGACGTATCTCATCACTTCTTCCTTTTACAAATTTTGCTTCCCATGATGAATTAAAGTTTAAACATTTTAAAAATTTCTTCTATTCGGCCAAGCAACTACTAAAATATATTTACATACACAGAGAGAGAGAGAGAGAAAGAAAGGAAAAAGGACCAAATATATCGTTCATACACAGGGAACTTTAAAACATGGATTTTCATTAAAATGTCGAGAACAAATGTTGTGGCACTCGCGATACTACCTTCAAGCAATCTTCGTATCCAAGAAAGTAAAAAGGTAAAAATAATTTTCTGTTCTTAAATATATAATCCCACAGCATTTAAAAAGCATGCCTCTTCACAAAGGTATAATGGCATATATAATCGGAGCAGAGAATAAAAGCGCAGCAGCTCCTTCAATCGAAATGACTTCTTAAGAGAGCAGAGCGTCAAGTTTTAATAAGATCCGAAACAATACGGCAGAGGAGTCTTTCAAACAGCACGCGAATAATTAGGATTCGGCCTCCCCATATTCCAATTCATTGGATTCAAAATGCACGCGAAGCGTTTCGGATCCATGGCAACGGGCAGTGCACGAGGACAGAAAAGAGGAGATGGCATCTTCACCTCTTTGAAAGGGAATGATGATATGAAAATGCACTTTTCAGTTCGACACGGAAAAGTTATTGAAAAATGCCATGTAATGTAAAGAAGTCGATGCTGTATTATTATCTATGTAAGTGTCTCTTTCGATTTCAGTCGATGCAATACGACATTCGAACGGAATTATGAAATTTGTCATATTTCGAAATTTTAAAAATTATAATAATTCTGGAAATTTATTGATTCTTTATATTATATTTAAGATTCATTTTACTTTAATAAGATAGGTACTGGCGTTACAAGAGGGTAATTTGAGGAAAGGTTTCTTTACTTTGGACAAAAATCGACAAAGCCACTTCAGTTGCCACTTACCACATTTCCACACTACAGAATTTCATACCTAATTGTTCTGAATCTTGGGAATGCAATATGCAATATCTGGTCTAGACACATGATCTCAGAATTTGTTATTGTAACATTTTGAATTACAATTACATTAAAATATGCTAAAGTGCAAATTGACAGAGAAATAGGGCCTAAGTTTACAGGGATATCAAAAAAGAGAATTTAGTTCGATGCGTAGATGATAGAAATAAAATCAGCGGGAGTGGTCTCCCGCATATTCTAAAAGAAAGGTGAACTTGTATTTCACATGCCTTTTTTTCCCAGCCATTAGAAACCAAAATTTCCCACAAAACTATAACTATAGTCACAAAATCTTATACCAAATTTGATATATTTAAGTCATTACGTTTTTGAGTTATGGCGTTTACATCTGAATCTGTTTCTGAAAACACATACAGACAGACAGACGTTCAACCTCTTGTTGGATTTGGTTCAAAATGTGATGGGTGTTTACACTATGCCTGTAAAATCAGTGTTCAGAATTCTTCATTTTGTAGTTATCATTTCAACTCATGTTAAGTGTTTACAACGTAGAGCTAAATTTTCCATCCAGTTGTCTTCATTTTGTAGTTATTGTGTAGCTTACATTCGAATGGACTGTCAGATTACCTTAGAATAGAGCGTGAACCTATTCAAAGGTAATCTTTTACCTTAGAAATTTGAGAGAAATGTGCACGTTTGGTGTAAAACCTGTAAAACAAGTTTCAAGCGTTTAGCTTAAAGTGTTTCCGATTTATCTTTGTCACAGACGAACAGACATTTTCCAAAAGTGTGTGTTCCGAATTCATTGAGGTCTAAAACGAGGAGAATCACCAAAATCTGGAGTTAGATGATTTTTAGACGATTACAATTCTTTCACGGTGCTTCAAATAAGAGAAAGTAAAAAGATACACGATAAAATAAATCTTCCCTTTTTTTTAAAAAAAAATGTATTACTTCTATTTTAATTCATTTTATAACTGGAGGGTAATTTTGGTTTGTAATGAATACCTTTTGACTAAAACTGAATTAATATTAAAATGTACTCGCATGAAGAAAGGGGAGTAAATATAGGTGAATTGATCGAATGCTGTTATTTAAACTTCTCACTCCATTTTTAAAAAATAAAAACTAGATTTTTGCAGCTGTTATATACGATAATTTTCCCGTTTGAACAAAATCAACAGCCACTCTTTAAATTGTAACAACAACCGACTGTTTCGTATATTCACGCTTTGTTTTATTTTTTACTTCTGTTTGGAAACAGCGCTATTTGATTTTCAGACTCAACTTATGTTAAGAGATTCGATTAGAAACGATTTTACCTGTATTTATACCATATCACTGAACATTTAATATTATTCAGTTCACAAATGCTATGGAAAACCAGATATATATTTTCCAATTTCCTCAAACTTGCAGCTTTAAAAAAGAAGTCGTGGTAATAAATTAAACTCATGGATTAAAAAGAATACCAATACATGATTGGGGGTATTTTATTTATGCTATTGTAAAAAGAATTCGAATTGTAGTAAATTAAAAAAAAACTTTGCAATTACAATAACATTTTATTTTCTGTAAAGGTATATTGCATATTAAATAAATATAAACTAAAAAAAATTATCTGCATCAATAGGTCAAATGCAAAAACATCTAACAAATTCATAATTTATGAATTTATTAAATGTAACATGCTTCGAATTAATTTTATTAGCAATTTTTAAAGGAATTAAGGGTTTTTAGTTTGAAGAACACAAAATTTTAGAATCATTCGTTTGTCCAAAATTTGATTTTTTAAATAAAAAAACAATCACGCATTCGTCTACATAATACTTTGTTAAAGATCCCAGTTATTAAAAAAGTTAATGACTGCAAAAAATCTAAAGTTATTAGAACCTGGAATAACAATTAAATTAATATGTTTGCAACTTGCAAAATGAAGTGAATCTGAAAACAAGAATTAATTTATGGAATTTTAAAAATAAGTGTTCAAGAGTAGTTAAGAAGCAACTTGATAGAATTTAAGACATATATTTTTGTAGAATTAAACATCTGCATGAAATTTTTGTCATTTTCCGAAGAAAAAATTATTTTGAACAAATGTTAGAGCTTATTATTAAAAAAATATAGTTATAATCCGATTAAATTCAGTTTATTAATTTTATTCCTTTTTGATTTAAACTTATGTTTTATTGAAGGCATGAGATCTTTTTAATAAATAGCAAAATCTCATCAATATTTGCGTAACTAAGAAACTTGAATTTTTTCTGAAGAATATTGAATGTTAGCATTAAGTCAATTTTCTGAGCATTTTTAAAAACTCAAAGTATAAAAAAAAGCATAATATAATAAAAATAATTACTTTCAGAAAAATGCTAATTTATTTATCGTTTACTAATTGGAAAAAAATTATTGCTAGGAATTCTCAAAATGTCAAGTAATTTAAACCATAAATTATCGTCTGCAAATAAAAAATAATTGGAAATTCATATAAAGAACTCCAGGAAGAATTCTGATGTGAGAAGATGAATTGTTGAATGAAGAATCCCCCCCCCCCAACAGTATTGCTACAACCAACCTTTAAAATTCTAAATCATTCTTTTAAATACATTCACCATTCAGCACATTTCAATTTTGTTTTATTATTAAAAAAAAGATAGTTCATCACTTTCAACGCTTTATTTGAACAATGCTTGAGCATGAATATTTCAGATGAGACTCCGGTTGATTTAAATTAAGTCTGATCCCTCCGGTTCTTTTGTCTACTTTTAAATGGAAGACACGTGTTTTGTCCAAATGCGCACTGGGGTTTATTATAAATGCAGATATCTTCTTTTTTGCAAAGAGTCTTTAAGGCCTTTTGAATAATCCAGTCAGTGGCTCAGGGATTCATTATCTCAAAACCACGACGCTCTATCTTTTCAAAAGTTGAACTTTGAGTTTAGAAAGCAAATTTAGTCATCGAGTAGAATGGAATTTGCTTTAGAAAAAGGAATTATCTATTGAAGAATAGTTATGAGAGACTCGAAAAAAATCTAATTTTAATTATGGTTATATATTATTTAAATGCATTCAAATTATTACAACAAATATAAATAGTAATCTGGTATTGCTTATAATTACCGGAAAAAATTATTCACCTATCTAGCACATTAATTAACAATAAATGATTAATCACAATGATCATAATAATTATAATTTTTTAAAAAAGCTATAAGGAATAATAGTAAAAGTTTTATTTCATTTTTTTTTCAAAACTGGTAGCATAAATTGTTGATGTTACAAGCAAATGGTTACAAGCAATGGTCAAAATGGTTTGAAAATCCTTTTTTAACCACTAACTTATAAACAGTTGCAGCTATCAAAAAACTTTAAATACAAAAGTTGTTCGTTTTAATAAGACTCTAATTCTAATAATTTGATTAATGTTTTATCTTCAATATTAAGGAAGTTATAAAGAGATGAAAATTCCAACCTCTAGCATTTCCATCCCTTTTGCACAAAATGAACCATTTTCGAACTCATTCAAGTTTTCTTATTTCTTACAACATATACCATACAGGTTAAAATCCAAACAGATTTACTCCAGTTAACTTTTATTTTAAATTATACACATAACTTTTGAACGAAGAGAGGTAGCAAGAGAGGAATTGTGATCAGTGAAGAGCTGTTCCAAGTTTGTCATGAGAACCATTGGAATAGGTAGTCTTCTCGAAAGGTTTTATAAAAATATTTTAAATAAAAGTTTACACGTGCCATCTTCATGGGGGAGCTAGAAGAAGAACAGCAGAAATATATGAAATAATGTATTTAATTTTTTTACAGAAGGGTTGGGGGGCAAAATGACCCGTGCGTGTGCAACTGTTAAAAAAATGGGAGCATGTGCTCAAGGATTATTCATAAGAAATAAATACATATGTTTTTTAAGACCAATAGCCTGCCATGAAGAATGCTTAGTGCAATTTTTATTTACGTAAATGGCATCATACAAGTTGTTATTCAGAGATAGTGTGCCTGCCTTTAAAAATGGATAGAAGTCAAAGCCTCAAATTAAAAATCAAATGCGTAAACAAACAGCTTATGAATAAATGCAGTGATTTAATGACCCCTCCCAAAATTTTTTTGGGTAACATTAAATTAATATATTTATAGGAAAATATAATTTATATTTTAATTAGAATGTGTTCCAATGGAAATCTATAATTTTTGTCCAATCTGTGCGATTTTTGGTGCAAGTTCATTCTATTCAATAAATTCAGTCGTCACTACACTGTATTCTGAAACTGATTACTGAATGTAAATGCTTGTCTTTGTAGAAATATGTTTTCAGTAAAATACATAAAATATTTCCTCAAGTAACGGTGGTCTCCATATTTAGATTCATAGCTCCATTTTTACTTAAATTTTTTTTAATACCAACAACATATTTGATGTATGTCTGAATTCTCCAGATTAAAATACTTAGAATATATACAAAATTATGTAATTCTGAATAAACGGATAAACAGTTAGAAGCAATTGAAAAGCAAAATTTTTAATGTTAAAAAAAGAGTTACTATTTTGTTCTATGTATCAAGATATTACGATTATTTGAAATTAATTCTTACTTTGCATTAAAATATTCAATAAAAACAAATATTATCATTTTAAAAATATAAGAATATATATTTTTAAATTTACAAGTTAAAAATATTGGTATAGACATTACAAAAAAAATGATAATAAAAGAAGCAAAACCTAAAACATAAATCAGTATTTAAATCTATATCCATTTCTCTAAAATAAGCTTTAAGATATGTAGCAATAACCAATATCTTTCAGAATAGCACGATTTTCGAATTTTTTTAGAAACATCTCAACTTCACAAAAATATTCTCTGGCAGAATTTTTTTTAAAATTGGTAAAGACAAAAAATGAAAGACAAAGCATGTTTATGAACATTGCTTCAGATTAAGATATTTTTTCTTTTAAAAGTAAATGCTAAAACTAGAGGGAAAATAGAATGATTCATGCAAATTCTATTCCAGTTACATTTCAAGCGAGGTTTTGTATGAGATAAATGAAGACCAATTACATTCGTAGAAATGATTGATGAGACTTTTCATTAATGAAAAAAAGCTCAATTCCGTACAAAATTTATATAGCATGGAATTATATAAATAGATACAACACTTGAATAAAAACAAAAGCAACTCATTATGTTGTGATAATGCAATGGCACTAGATTCTCAGAAAATAATTTTGAAACATGAAACAAAACTTTATAAACGAACGGCATATTATAATAAAAAAATTCTTATTCAGAAAATGGTTTTAAAATTTGCAGGGAAAGTATTTTGAAGTTATTTAAATTTCATTGCTTCATTCCTTCATTTTGAAATTACTTAATTTTCATCCATAAATCGATCAAATTATGAAATCCATAAATTATTCAAAATTAAAACAAAATGTAATCTAAGCCTTTGAATTTAATTAGTAGATGTTTAATAAAGATAATTGAAATGAGATTCTGATTTCTGTTCATATTTTTCTAGAATCGGTAAGATTTACATTCTGCTGAATAAATTATACAAAATAAGCCCAAGGATTAATATTGGTATTCATATTACAGCATGTATTCATCTATACTTATAATAAAGCTCAATGTGTGTGTGTGTGTGTGTGTGTGTTGGCGCTCTACAAGCCAGACCATTAAACCTACAACTACCAAATTTGGCACGTGTATACCTTGGAGGCCGGGAATGTGCA
>JAPMOR010062154.1:731511-784424 GCA_026543865.1 Argiope aurantia | reverse complement strand
TGCGATCAATATTTCAGGAATAAAAGCCGGAGTCAAGATTTTTGAGACACCCTGTATATATCCTACATCTACACGTGTCAAAGAAATCTCTATCAAAATATCACTTTAAAACCAGTGAAGGGAAAATGTTTGATCTTTCTTGCTCTTGTATCTCTATGTAGACTGACGTATCTCATCACTTCTTCCTTTTACAAATTTTGCTTCCCATGATGAATTAAAGTTTAAACATTTTAAAAATTTCTTCTATTCGGCCAAGCAACTACTAAAATATATTTACATACACAGAGAGAGAGAGAGAGAAAGAAAGGAAAAAGGACCAAATATATCGTTCATACACAGGGAACTTTAAAACATGGATTTTCATTAAAATGTCGAGAACAAATGTTTTGGCACTCGCGATACTACCTTCAAGCAATCTTCGTATCCAAGAAAGTAAAAAGGCAAAAATAATTTTCTGTTCTTAAATATATAATCCCACAGCATTTAAAAAGAATGCTTCTTCACAAAGGTATAATTGCATATATAATCGGAGCAGAGAATAAAAGCGCAGCATCTCCTTCAATCGAAATGACTTCTTAAGAGAGCAGAGCGTCAAGTTTTAATAAGATCCGAAACAATACGGCAGAGGAGTCTTTCAAACAGCACGCGAATAATTAGGATTCGGCCTCCCCATATTCCAATTCATTGGATTCAAAATGCACGCGAAGCGTTTCGGATCCATGGCAACGGGCAGTGCACGAGGACAGAAAAGAGGAGATGGCATCTTCACCTCTTTGAAAGGGAATGATGATATGAAAATGCACTTTTCAGTTCGACACGGAAAAGTTATTGAAAAATGCCATGTAATGTAAAGAAGTCGATGCTGTATTATTATCTATGTAAGTGTCTCTTTCGATTTCAGTCGATGCAATACGACATTCGAACGGAATTATGAAATTTGTCATATTTCGAAATTTTAAAAATTATAATAATTCTGGAAATTTATTGATTCTTTATATTATATTTAAGATTCATTTTACTTTAATAAGATAGGTACTGGCGTTACAAGAGGGTAATTTGAGGAAAGGTTTCTTTACTTTGGACAAAAATCGACAAAGCCACTTCAGTTGCCACTTACCACATTTCCACACTACAGAATTTCATACCTAATTGTTCTGAATCTTGGGAATGCAATATGCAATATCTGGTCCAGACACATGATCTCAGAATTTGTTATTGTAACATTTTGAATTACAATTACATTAAAATATGCTAAAGTGCAAATTGACAGAGAAATAGGGCCTAAGTTTACAGGGATATCAAAAAAGAGAATTTAGTTCGATGCGTAGATGATAGAAATAAAATCAGCGGGAGTGGTCTCCCGCATATTCTAAAAGAAAGGTGAACTTGTATTTCACATGCCTTTTTTTCCCAGCCATTAGAAACCAAAATTTCCCACAAAACTATAACTATAGTCACAAAATCTTATACCAAATTTGATATATTTAAGTCATTACGTTTTTGAGTTATGGCGTTTACATCTGAATCTGTTTCTGAAAACACATACAGACAGACAGACGTTCAACCTCTAGTTGGATTTGGTTCAAAATGTGATGGGTGTTTACACTATGCTTGTGAAATCAGTGTTCAGAATTCTTCATTTTGTAGTTATCGTTTCAACTCATGTTAAGTGTTTACAACGTAGAGCTAAATTTTCCATCCAGTTGTCTTCATTTTGTAGTTATTGTGTAGCTTACATTCGAATGGACTGTCAGATTACCTTAGAATAGAGCGTGAACCTATTCAAAGGTAATCTTTTACCTTAGAAATTTGAGAGAAATGTGCACGTTTGGTGTAAAACCTGTAAAACAAGTTTCAAGCGTTTAGCTTAAAGTGTTTCCGATTTATCTTTGTCACAGACGAACAGACATTTTCCAAAAGTGTGTGTTCCGAATTCATTGAGGTCTAAAACGAGGAGAATCACCAAAATCTGGAGTTAGATGATTTTTAGACGATTACAATTCTTTCACGGTGCTTCAAATAAGAGAAAGTAAAAAGATACACGATAAAATAAATCTTCCCTTTTTTTTAAAAAAAAATGTATTACTTCTATTTTAATTCCTTTTATAACTGGAGGGTAATTTTGGTTTGTAATGAATACCTTTTGACTAAAACTGAATTAATATTAAAATGTACTCGCATGAAGAAAGGGGAGTAAATATAGGTGAATTGATCGAATGCTGTTATTTAAACTTCTCACTCCATTTTTAAAAAATAAAAACTAGATTTTTGCAGCTGTTATATACGATAATTTTCCCGTTTGAACAAAATCAACAGCCACTCTTTAAATTGTAACAACAACCGACTGTTTCGTATATTCACGCTTTGTTTTATTTTTTACTTCTGTTTGGAAACAGCGCTATTTGATTTTCAGACTCAACTTATGTTAAGAGATTCGATTAGAAACGATTTTACCTGTATTTATACCATATCACTGAACATTTAATATTATTCAGTTCACAAATGCTATGGAAAACCAGATATATATTTTCCAATTTCCTCAAACTTGCAGCTTTAAAAAAGAAGTCGTGGTAATAAATTAAACTCATGGATTAAAAAGAATACCAATACATGATTGGGGGTATTTTATTTATGCTATTGTAAAAAGAATTCGAATTGTAGTAAATTAAAAAAAAACTTTGCAATTACAATAACATTTTATTTTCTGTAAAGGTATATTGCATATTAAATAAATATAAACTAAAAAAATTATCTGCATCAATAGGTCAAATGCAAAAACATCTAACAAATTCATAATTTATGAATTTATTAAATGTAACATGCTTCGAATTAATTTTATTAGCAATTTTTAAAGGAATTAAGGGTTTTTAGTTTGAAGAACACAAAATTTTAGAATCATTCGTTTGTCCAAAATTTGATTTTTTAAATAAAAAAACAATCACGCATTCGTCTACATAATACTTTGTTAAAGATCCCAGTTATTAAAAAAGTTAATGACTGCAAAAAATCTAAAGTTATTAGAACCTGGAATAACAATTAAATTAATATGTTTGCAACTTGCAAAATGAAGTGAATCTGAAAACAAGAATTAATTTATGGAATTTTAAAAATAAGTGTTCAAGAGTAGTTAAGAAGCAACTTGATAGAATTTAAGACATATATTTTTGTAGAATTAAACATCTGCATGAAATTTTTGTCATTTTCCGAAGAAAAAATTATTTTGAACAAATGTTAGAGCTTATTATTAAAAAAATATAGTTATAATCCGATTAAATTCAGTTTATTAATTTTATTCCTTTTTGATTTAAACTTATGTTTTATTGAAGGCATGAGATCTTTTTAATAAATAGCAAAATCTCATCAATATTTGCGTAACTAAGAAACTTGAATTTTTTCTGAAGAATATTGAATGTTAGCATTAAGTCAATTTTCTGAGCATTTTTAAAAACTCAAAGTATAAAAAAAAGCATAATATAATAAAAATAATTACTTTCAGAAAAATGCTAATTTATTTATCGTTTACTAATTGGAAAAAAATTATTGCTAGGAATTCTCAAAATGTCAAGTAATTTAAACCATAAATTATCGTCTGCAAATAAAAAATAATTGGAAATTCATATAAAGAACTCCAGGAAGAATTCTGATGTGAGAAGATGAATTGTTGAATGAAGAATCCCCCCCCCCCAACAGTATTGCTACAACCAACCTTTAAAATTCTAAATCATTCTTTTAAATACATTCACCATTCAGCACATTTCAATTTTGTTTTATTATTAAAAAAAAGATAGTTCATCACTTTCAACGCTTTATTTGAACAATGCTTGAGCATGAATATTTCAGATGAGACTCCGGTTGATTTAAATTAAGTCTGATCCCTCCGGTTCTTTTGTCTACTTTTAAATGGAAGACACGTGTTTTGTCCAAATGCGCACTGGGGTTTATTATAAATGCAGATATCTTCTTTTTTGCAAAGAGTCTTTAAGGCCTTTTGAATAATCCAGTCAGTGGCTCAGGGATTCATTATCTCAAAACCACGACGCTCTATCTTTTCAAAAGTTGAACTTTGAGTTTAGAAAGCAAATTTAGTCATCGAGTAGAATGGAATTTGCTTTAGAAAAAGGAATTATCTATTGAAGAATAGTTATGAGAGACTCGAAAAAAATCTAATTTTAATTATGGTTATATATTATTTAAATGCATTCAAATTATTACAACAAATATAAATAGTAATCTGGTATTGCTTATAATTACCGGAAAAAATTATTCACCTATCTAGCACATTAATTAACAATAAATGATTAATCACAATGATCATAATAATTATAATTTTTTAAAAAAGCTATAAGGAATAATAGTAAAAGTTTTATTTCATTTTTTTTTCAAAACTGGTAGCATAAATTGTTGATGTTACAAGCAAATGGTTACAAGCAATGGTCAAAATGGTTTGAAAATCCTTTTTTAACCACTAACTTATAAACAGTTGCAGCTATCAAAAAACTTTAAATACAAAAGTTGTTCGTTTTAATAAGACTCTAATTCTAATAATTTGATTAATGTTTTATCTTCAATATTAAGGAAGTTATAAAGAGATGAAAATTCCAACCTCTAGCATTTCCATCCCTTTTGCACAAAATGAACCATTTTCGAACTCATTCAAGTTTTCTTATTTCTTACAACATATACCATACAGGTTAAAATCCAAACAGATTTACTCCAGTTAACTTTTATTTTAAATTATACACATAACTTTTGAACGAAGAGAGGTAGCAAGAGAGGAATTGTGATCAGTGAAGAGCTGTTCCAAGTTTGTCATGAGAACCATTGGAATAGGTAGTCTTCTCGAAAGGTTTTATAAAAATATTTTAAATAAAAGTTTACACGTGCCATCTTCATGGGGGAGCTAGAAGAAGAACAGCAGAAATATATGAAATAATGTATTTAATTTTTTTACAGAAGGGTTGGGGGCAAAATGACCCGTGCGTGTGCAACTGTTAAAAAAATGGGAGCATGTGCTCAAGGATTATTCATAAGAAATAAATACATATGTTTTTTAAGACCAATAGCCTGCCATGAAGAATGCTTAGTGCAATTTTTATTTACGTAAATGGCATCATACAAGTTGTTATTCAGAGATAGTGTGCCTGCCTTTAAAAATGGATAGAAGTCAAAGCCTCAAATTAAAAATCAAATGCGTAAACAAACAGCTTATGAATAAATGCAGTGATTTAATGACCCCTCCCAAAAAAGTTTTGGGTAACATTAAATTAATATATTTATAGGAAAATATAATTTATATTTTAATTAGAATGTGTTCCAATGGAAATCTATAATTTTTGTCCAATCTGTGCGATTTTTGGTGCAAGTTCATTCTATTCAATAAATTCAGTCATCACTACACTGTATTCTGAAACTGATTACTGAATGTAAATGCTTGTCGTTGTAGAAATATGTTTTCAGTAAAATACATAAAATATTTCCTCAAGTAACGGTGGTCTCCATATTTAGATTCATAGCTCCATTTTTACTTAAATTTTTTCTAATACCAACAACATATTTGATATATGTCTGAATTCTCCAGATTAAAATACTTAGAATATATACAAAATTATGTAATTCTGAATAAACGGATAAACAGTTAGAAGCAATTGAAAAGCAAAATTTTTAATGTTAAAAAAAGAGTTACTATTTTGTTCTATGTATCAAGATATTACGATTATTTGAAATTAATTCTTACTTTGCATTAAAATATTCAATACAAACAAATATTATCATTTTAAAAATATAAGAATATATATTTTTAAATTTACAAGTTAAAAATATTGGTATAGACATTGCAAAAAAAATGATAATAAAAGAAGCAAAACCTAAAACATAAATCAGTATTTAAATCTATATCCATTTCTCTAAAATAAGCTTTAAGATATGTAGCAATAACCAATATCTTTCAGAATAGCACGATTTTCGAATTTTTTTAGAAACATCTCAACTTCACAAAAATATTCTCTGGCAGAATTTTTTTTAAAATTGGTAAAGACAAAAAATGAAAGACAAAGCATGTTTATGAACATTGCTTCAGATTAAGATATTTTTTCTTTTAAAAGTAAATGCTAAAACTAGAGGGAAAATAGAATGATTCATGCAAATTCTATTCCAGTTACATTTCAAGCGAGGTTTTGTATGAGATAAATGAAGACCAATTACATTCGTAGAAATGATTGATGAGACTTTTCATTAATGAAAAAAAGCTCAATTCCGTACAAAATTTATATAGCATGGAATTATATAAATAGATACAACACTTGAATAAAAACAAAAGCAACTCATTATGTTGTGATAATGCAATGGCACTAGATTCTCAGAAAATAATTTTGAAACATGAAACAAAACTTTATAAACGAACGGCATATTATAATAAAAAAATTCTTATTCAGAAAATGGTTTTAAAATTTGCAGGGAAAGTATTTTGAAGTTATTTAAATTTCATTGCTTCATTCCTTCATTTTGAAATTACTTAATTTTCATCCATAAATCGATCAAATTATGAAATCCATAAATTATTCAAAATTAAAACAAAATGTAATCTAAGCCTTTGAATTTAATTAGTAGATGTTTAATAAAGATAATTGAAATGAGATTCTGATTTCTGTTCATATTTTTCTAGAATCGGTAAGATTTACATTCTGCTGAATAAATTATACAAAATAAGCCCAAGGATTAATATTGGTATTCATATTACAGCATGTATTCATCTATACTTATAATAAAGCTCAATGTGTGTGTGTGTGTGTGTGTGTGTTGGCGCTCTACAAGCCAGACCATTAAACCTACAACTACCAAATTTGGCACGTGTATACCTTGGAGGCCGGGAATGTGCACCTGGGGATTAATTTTTCGAATTTTTAATTAGAATTTTATTTAATTAAAAATTAAGCGAAATTTTGGAGTGTTTCTGCTATAACTTCCGAAAATATTATCGCACAAAAAAGATTTTTACATGAAGTTAAAGATCAAAAATTTATCTTTTAAATGATACCAATGTTTTAACCTTAAAATTAAATTTCTATTTTTAATGAATTTTTAAATAGGTATTTTAACCATATTTTTCAACAATTTTTTTCGTACAAAATAAAAATAAAATTTAAGCTGCACGAGAACGTTTCACATTCATGGGAAAAAATTAGCTTTTTTCAAAGTGTTGCCATCACATTGATTAAAGCTCCAATTAAAAATAAATTAAATCTTTTTGGAAATGAAATCGTCTGCAGGAAATGAAACAAATAAGAAGTATTATTTTTTTCTAAAAAATAAATTCAAGAAAAATTATTTTATGATCTTTTACACTCTCTACATTATTAATCCAATAAATCAGTTTTATTTTAAGGCAAGTTTTGTTTAATATGAACAGGATATCCATTCAAATCAGGGCCACAGAGCTAATTTGTAAATCTTCAGTAAGACACAGATCTGCTAAAATGGTCTAAATGGAAAATGATTATATTTTATGTAACTTGATTCTATAAATGCTCTAATAAATAAAGAATTTTTGATTTTACATAAAGCTTCTACTGTGGAAATCACGATTAACAAAATGTTCTTGAAACACTAATATTTTAAATAAAAAGAGTTAATTTCCAATCGACTAAATCAATCACTTAAACTGACTGATTTATGAAAATTTGAATATCACTATTCAATAAAAAAAGGATAATTTTAGATTTTCCGTCGATCGTTTCAAAGAAAATACGCCAATCAGCGCGCAGGTTTCTCAAGATTAATTGGCCTAAGATTATGAAACTGTTGAGTTTTTCTAAATTTTGAAAGCAAAACTAAAAACTGAATTTTATGCTGAATCTGAGAAATTTTTGTTGAAATATTCTTTGAGATATTACATAAATTATGAAAAATATTTTGTAGTTCACATAAGACTTATATACCGAGCGATTCTGTTTGCAATACTCATATTCAATAATAATAATAATAATAAATAAATATCAATAAAGATGATAAATAAAATAAAACGCTTGGTTTTGTTAAAAAATATCTTTAAATTAATTGCAATTTTATCATTTCCACTTTAAATTAAAGTTGAAGTTTTACCGGAAATGGTAGCAAATTAGCAAAATATATATAGTAAACTGAACGAAACGATCTAAGCAACAGTATAAGTTTGGTATGACTATCAAAATTTGAAGATTAAAAAGGTTTTTTTGAGAATCTATTAAGAGACCAGTTACTTAAAATATTTAATTGAAAATTGTATTGAGCGGTAATACTGGCGAACCGGCTGGGTGCCAAAGGCGGCTAGTACTTATAATAAAGCTCAATGTGTGTGTGTGTGTGTGTGTGTGTGTGTGTGTATGTTGGCGCTCTACAGGCCAGACCATTCAACCTACAGCTACCAAATTTGGCATGTGTATACCTTGAAGGCCGGGAATGTGCACCTGGGGGTTATTTTTTCGAATTTTTAATTACAATTTTATTTATTTAAAAATTAAGCGAAATTTTGGCGTGTTTCGGCTATAACTTTCGAAAATATTACCGCACAAAAAAGATTTTTACATGACGTTAAAGATCAAAAATTTATCTTTTAAATGATACCAATGTTTTAATCTTAAAATTAAATTTCTATTTTTAATGAATTTTTAAATAAATATTTTAACTATGTTTTTCAATAATTTTTTTCGTAAAAAATAAAAATTAAGATTAAGCACGTTTCGCATTCATGGGAAAAAATTAGCTTTTTTCAAAGTGTTGCCATCACATTGATTAAAGCCTCAATTAAAAATAAATTAAATCTTTTTGGAAATGAAATCTGCAAATATATAATTTTCGGCACTTGTCTGTAGGAAATGAAATAAATATGAAATATTATTTTTTCTAAAAAATAAATTCAAGAAAAATTCTTTTATGATCTTTTACACTCTCTATACAGGGTGCTTATTTAGTCCCGGACCCATTTTGATATTTAATGACTCATAAAATAGTGAAGATATAAACAAACTTATGGCATTTATTGATGGAATAACTCATATATTTTCCTTTTCAGGTTTGAATATTTTTACTTTTGTAAATATCGTTCGCGCGTGTTTTTAATTTCAGATAATTTCATTTTCCAGTCTAAATATCTGTACTTTTCTAAATATCATCTGCTTATTAATTGCATTTTTCTCTCTTTTGTTTTTGGCAACTATTGAAATGTTATGTTTACTTTTGATGTGTTTGTTCTATGTAGTACTTTTGTATATGATGTTTTATTCGAGCGGATATTAAGGAGAATGCATACACCACAAGAGAAAGCACAGATTTTATGGTGGTCATAGAGTTAATTTCCAATCAACTAAATCACTGACTTATAAGAGTTAATTTCCAATCACTTAAACTGTCTGATTTATGAAAATTTGAATATCACTATTCAATAAAAAAAGGATAATTTTAGATTTTCCATCGGTCGTTTCAAAGAAAATACGCCATTTAGCGCGCAGGTTTCTCAAGATTAATTGGCCTAAGATTATGAAAATGTTGAGTTTTTCTAAATTTTTAACATTTAAAACTTCATAAATAAGTCTTAGTTGATCGTGGAAAATAGAAACATTTATTCATTTATTTATTTAAAATTTGATGTGTCGAGAATACTTCTCAGAATATACCTTACTGCATTAAATTTAGACTTCATAATTTTTGAAATCTATTTATAGGCCGGAACAAAATATTATTATTGATTTCATTTCAATCCTTTTGAAAGCAAAACTAAAAACTGAATTTTATGCTGAATCTCAGAAATTTTTGTTGAATTATTGTTTGAGATATTACATAAATGATGAAAAATATTTTGTAGTTAACATAAGACTTAAATACAGAGCAATTCTGTTTGCAATACTCACATTCAATAATAATAATAATTAATAAATAACAATAATGATGATAAATAAAATAAAACGCTTGGTTTTATTAAAAAATATCTTAATATTAATTGAAATTTTATAATTTCCACTTTAAATTAAAGTTGAAGTTTTGCCGGAAATGACAACACATTAGCAAAATATATATAGTAAATTGAACGAAACGATCTAAACAACAGTATAAGTTTGGTATGGCTGTCAAAATTTGAAGATTAAAAATGTTTTGTTTGAAAATACTTTAAGAGACCAGTTACTTAAAATATTTAATTGAAAATTGTAGCGAGCGGTAATACTGGCGAACCGGCTGTTTTAAAAAAGCAGCAAACATATTTAACCAAACGATTTTATTTTAAAGTTACTGGATATAATGAAGGATAATTGTCTTAAAATTATTCTGTAAGAGAAGAAAAACCATCATTTGCAAATATATCTAGAATATTAAAATTTGAATCAGAAAATGACTGGAAATTTTTTGGGAAAGATACACTTTTCAAACCTCTTATCAGCATAAATATTTCAAGTTTAATTTTAAAAAGCAGAATTTGGATATTTCTTTAAAATACAAGGTTAATATTTTCTTCAGAAATTACGGTTTTGTCGACTTAACAAATAATACTCATTGATGAAATTTAAAAGCTTATTTCTAAGATCTCAAATTTATTTGATTAAAATATTTAGAGGCCAAAGAGGATTATAATTTCTTTACAATTTTTTTAAAAAAAGTAATTAATCTAAATATAAAATTACTTTTATTTAATTTTGTTTTTCTGTAAAAATTGTTCTTTGATTCTATAAAATCATATTAAAAACCTTAGAAAGAAATTATGTAGAAATGTTTAAAGTTATTAAGTAAATTTAAAAGAACGAGCACTAATTTTTTTCATAAACATTTTCACATTGAATTTTTCTGATCTATTGATTTACTATTCATTCATAGAGTAGTAAAAACTGAGTATTAAATATTTTCTATTAAAGAAAATAATGTACTTTTTCATATTTGTAGTAAAATTTATGCGATAAAAGTTTTTAGAAATAATAAATATTTTAAAAACATAAGTAATTATAGATCATACAAATATTTTTAAGAAAGAAATGAAAAAACAATACAAAACAGAACTCTTAATAATCAACTCATAAATTGCTTTTGATAGGAATGTGCAGTTATCCATGAAATAAAATGTAGTGTTTTGAAAAAAAATTTACTTTACCTAAGCCGTTTTAATACTTATATATATTAATATGACAAAAATAATCTAGTAAAGATATAATCATCAGAAGTTATAAATTTGTTATTCAAATACCTGAAAACTCTTTTCCATAATTACTTAAACTTCCATAATTATTCCTAAAACCGATATCGTTTGAGCTAATTAGAATTATAATAATTAGATTTAAGAAAAACAAATAAAATATCTTGTTTCAAAAATAGGTTAAAATGTCTAAAGTATTAATTGAAAAAGTCCCATAAAAATATGAAGTAAAAACAAACTATTTTGGAAAAGAACTGTCATTAATTAAAAAAAAAATTGTCTGCACAGAACAATATTTTTTTTTAGAAAAAAAAATATACTTGAAAATTATTATTTTAATTCACCTACTTGTCCGCTTAATTTTTCATGAAACAAAATACACATTTATTTGCATAAAACTTTTATGAGAAAAAATAACACTTACGAACTCTTTGGCATTTTTTCCCTCGAATTTTATTTCACAAAATCTTCCCTTTCAGCGCCATTTTTTTTGCAACAGCAAATAAAAAAAAAGGTTCTGAGATTCAATTCAACATCCGCTGAAACCTACTGCGCATGCTCTTGAACCAATCATCCGGTCCAATACAGTGACACATTTTTGTTATTCGTGCGATAGATTTTTTTTTGTTTCTTTTATTGCTATCTGTCTTTATGAATAGGAAATGTGCTTTAGTTTGTGAGCCAATTCGATTTGGGTTTGACAAGACAATTTTCTGTTGACGACAGATTCTTGTAGTGTTTCTGCAATCTTCTATTAAGATGCTATTTTTGTACAAAGAGCTAGATAGATATGTTGCGGTCAAATGCAGTAATTAATTATTATTACTGCTTGGTTATAAGCCTAATAATTGAGAAATATTAGCATGACTGTTTCAAATTAATATACTAAAGAAGATTTTAAAACCATATAAAGTAATTGCATTGATAAAAATACTACATCACAAATGCAACTCAACAACTCAGTTCGCCATAATCTATAAATGAAACTGTTGAATAAACTTTATAGCTGTTGTCTCTAAAAGAGGCAACTTTTGGCCAAAAATATTTAAAAGTAAAATCATTATAATAATGAAACGCTAGAATAAAATTTTATGAAGCCGGACCAGTTTGAAATAAAAGAAGAAAAAAGTTTTAATATAGTATGCGCCTAATTATTTATATTTTTTCAAATATATTTCAGAAAAAGTTTATAAAGACGCTAAAGATCTAAAACATAAAGGATTTTCAAAATGATCTTCTCATTTTAAATTAAACTTGCTTTTAAATTCAGTAGACGGTGCATTTTCCCATCCACAAAACAGTTGGCATGTGTTTTTTAGAAGGGCGAAATTAAATAAAAGCCTGCGACTGAAATTAAATTTCTATTTCTTCCTTTTGTTAAAGGATCTTTTTTTCCGAGAAACCAAAACTGCGAATAATGCGCAACTCTTTAAGAAGAAAAACGACAGTCAGAGAGCGACGGAACTGCAGCAGCAGTGATAGTTACCGTCTAAAAATAAACACTATTCTTTTCTATTACCAAGACCATCAAATAGACAATAAAAGTGTGCATCTTGTGGAAGGAAAATAATATTCTAAAAGCATTTGTCTGATGCGTATAGCATCCAGAAAAAAAATATTTCGAAAAGTTTGGGAATGCTTTTATTTCGTAAAGATGTTTACTGTATTTGGAAATGGACGCTGCTTGCTTTCATGCGTCCTTTTCTTCACAATATTTCTTCAAAATATAATAGAAGGAACAAAAAAGAAAAGTTTAGTGAAACGGGAGAAAAGATTTTTTTAACCGGGTGGAATTTCAAACAGCCGTGACAAGAGTTATAGAAGAATTTTTGCATGATTGTTTTGAGGCTTTAATCGATCCTAATGGAAATGGAAATATCATGGAAACACCGCCATTGCTGTTTGAATAAGTCATCTTTATTCTTTGTACTCATATTTTACTGTATGAAAATTTGAAAAGTACATATTATTTTCTTATTCACATGAATTTTTTGTTGAAAAGTAGTAGATAAACGAATAAATTTTTGTGACAGTAAACCAGCGGGAGTGGTTTCCTAAAAACTGTTTCGCATACTCTCTAATAAATGTGAGTTTGTGTTTTAGACTCGTTTTCTTCCCCTAACCGATTGAAAAAAAAATGTTTTGACATAGAATTACAGTTGCACATACCAAATTTTATATATTTAAATTCATTGCGTTTTTCAGTTATCACATTCATATGTTTCTAAAAGTACAGGCCAATAGAAAATCACCCCCTAGTTGGAATCGCCTCAAAATTTGATACGTCTTCACACTATAGACGTTAAATCGGTATACCAAATTTCAGTTATTTAGCTCTCTTCCGTTTGTAATTGTCGTGTTAACTTATATTGAAACAGCCCAGATTTCTGGACGGATTTCGCTCAAAATTTGATGGAAATTGACATTTCACTAAATTAACTAAAATTTCTTCATTGGTTAACTAAAGTTTAGTTAAATTTGTTTACTAAATTTCTTATCAACTAATTTGTTAAAATTTAAGTATTAAGATATCGTATTAATTTATATTAAGATAGATGGACAGAGATGCTTCCGAGAATACATTTCGTTTAAATTTGATTTGTACCCATTTGGTGTAAAATCAATGAATCCGATTTCATCGAAGTGATTCTGAATTATGGCAGTGTTCAAACGCAGACGCAATTCATCAAACATGTTTCCGGATTCCGAGACGTCAGAAACGTAAAGAATCATCTGAACCTCAAAAATTTAGATTTTTTTGACAATATATTCTCTTTAAACAAAAGTAAAATGCAAATTAAACGAAAGAAAAGAAAAGGTAAAAATTTCAAGAATTAGAGAAAAAATTCAAGACATTTAAACTGGTATCCCTAAAGAGATAAATTTATGAATCTTAAGATGATTTAAAAACTTTGTATGAAAACATATAAAAGGAAGTAGTTAACATTTTGATTAACCCCAAACAATTTAATATATATTTTTAAAAAGCTTCGAGATATACATTCCCGGATTCGCAAATATATATTTGTCATATTTGGTATCTCCCAAATAAATACCAGACCGCGGTGGCCTGGTGGTCAGGCCACGACTTTGGAAAAAGGAAGGTTCCAGGTTTGCGACCCGATTCTACCGAAGAACCGTCGCAAAAGCGAATCCGGTGCACTTTAAATTCGTTGGAGGCAAACGTCCTTCCGCTGGTGTGGCGCGGAAGTTTGGAGAAGGGGTGCCACTCAGGTGTCGTCCTCGTCATCTGACCGCGGTTCAAAATGACTAGGCCCGTTCCAAAATAGCCCTAGTGTTGCTTTGAAACGGGACGTTAATAAAACTAAGTTAATACCAGATTGAACAATCTGTATTGTACAGCGCCAACACACACACACAAGCATTTTTATTATTCAAACCGATGACGTTAGTTTTAGTTTGTTGTATTAAAAATCAAATATATTTAAAGATTATTTATTTGTTTTATATGAAAGTAAGGAATTTTTCCTAATTCAGAAGGAGTCATAAAAACGGTGAATAAAAAAAACTTAATTCTTCCCAAACTTAATTCTTAATTAGAAAAATCTTCACTTATTATCGCCAGGATTCATGAACGCAAGCTTAATTAAGAATTTTAATTATGTTAAATCATTTTTTCACATTTGCATTTTTGATAAACACAGGCAAAAAAAACAATAAATAAATATCAGCAACTAATCAACAAAGAATTTTAAAAACAGTCATGACGGAAAGAGAAAGCTTATTTTTACAAAAACACTTGTTCAATAGGAATTTATCAATTAAAAATAGATAAATGCATATCGTTTTGAAGAATCTTAATTCATCTTTTAGCTTTTTAGCGTCTGAAGGCTAGACGCCGTAATAAATAAAGTGTCGTTTTATGAGAATAACAGAGAAGTTAGAAAAATTTGTTACATAGTAAAAGATATTTAAATTACGTTCCAGACGTTGTAATAGAGCAATTTATTTCGGGGAATTAAACTAACAATGGAACTTTGGGGACTTTAATAAAGTAAACTCGTAAGATTAGAGAACACATAAATTACTTTAAGGTTGTTCTTATCTCTTTTGGTATTTTTATTGGTATCGTTTCATTTCTTAGAGCTAAAATAAATGCTATATCCTTCGATTTTCATTTATCTCTATGCACGATCGATACCTGTGCCATGCCACTGAACCTCATTGATTTCATTTACCTTTCCGTAATAATTTGTTAGATGTCTCATCATTATGTAGATAAGATTTTAATACTCTTGTGTCACAACCCACATCTTGTATAGGATGACCGCTACTAAACAAGTGCGGTGAAAAAGTATCCCACCCTCGTCGATATATTTTTGCCACAGAATCGCCAACGACGTCCTACACAAGTCGACAGGCCATTCTTACAGACGTAAAGATGCTTGAGACCCGTCGACTGAGATTGCTTGCCGGAACATAGTTTACAGGAACATAATTGGCGAATTTGAGGGGTGTCATGGAATACTTGAGCTCAAGGCTCTTAACCTCCGGACAGAGAATTATGGCATGGCAATGAGATTATTTCGTAAGTGGTTTCACAGAAGCATAGGTATTAGCTCGAAAATTCATTTAGGATATACAAATCTTTTTCTGATTTCGATAAGGTATCGGATGCATTGTGAGGCCTCACTGCGAAGTCCGGTGGATTGTTTTGGCAAGCGTATCTGCCAATTTCTTGCCACCGCATGTGATTAAAAGAAGGGGTGACATCGAAAAGCGGTCTAAAGAGACTGCACATATTATCTCCCAATGCTTTGAAAAAGAGAGGGGGGAGGCAAAAGTACTTTCTTTATTCTTGCGCTAATACACTCATATTTAGATATTGATAATTGATTTAGATGAAGTCTTCTATGATAACTGGAAGATTTCAAATTTGAAACTCAACAAAAGACATCATATATGTGCCTTTACTTCATGGTAAAATCCATACCTTTAACTTCCTCCCGCTAGTGTGGTATGGAAGTTTGGCAAATGAGAATCAGCTCAAGTTTTAAATACCTGATTCTAAATTAAGAGGTCATTATGCAAACAAATACTGTAATTAGATACAATTGATTATACACATAAAATATCTTTTTCTATAAGTATAAGAAGAGGTTAAGCCATTAAGTTTCAGTTCCCTGTCTTTACTTATTTTCTGTACGTCGGAAGTCCCCACAGGACACGGATGCAGAGGCTTCCGACATACAATAGATAAGTAATATGTCTATCCACACATGACATAATAAATGGAGAGGTGAACTCTTATGGGGCAAACTATAGAGTGGAACTGTATAGTTTATTGATCATCAGATTTTCAGATGACTACAAAGATGGGATACCACTTTTTTACTACAGCAATGAAAACTCTATCTCGTGAAGATATGTCTAACTTCGCTTAGTTTCATCCCTTAGTATAGAGTAAAGCTATCTTTATTGATTTGTATAAATTAATTTTAGAATACAAAATATTCATTTTTTTTTGCATAAGTTTGTTCCTCTGTCACATGTTTGAGGCAACGAAGAAACAGAGTCCTTCTAATCCAAATGAAGAGTTGATATTGATTTTGTTCAGTTTAGTTATATTAATAATCCCATGTTTCAAGGGTAAAATGACGACTATTTTTGAACTGACCTTATAAATTTTAGCAGCGCTCAGATGATGAGGATGACATTTGAGCTGGTACCCTTCTCTATGCTTCTACACCACACCAGCGGTAGGCCATTAGGCCCCATCGAATTTAATATGCACCATAGCGGCTTGCATGGCATGTTTTGAGTGGAATCTGGTCTTGAACCTGGAACGAGCTGGTTCCGTAAACAAGACCTTACCACCTGGCTACCGCGGCTTTAGAGTTGATATTGGATGAAAGCTTAAGAAAATTCTACATTCAATTACCGCATATCCAAAGTTACGCATTATCCATAATGAAATCTACGGACGAAAGTGCCATCTTCCTGATAAGTAAAAATTATAGTTACTTTTTCTAACATTCGCCTTACCAATGACGCTCATAAAGGTTTAACTGAAAAAAATTGAGGATACCTGGATAATAGTCATAACCGGTACAGCTCAAACACTTATGCATGAGGTGCGTTCCGTCATCATCCCTGAACTACTACTATAAGTCCCAGGAGAAATGAGACCATACTAAATTAATTGGCGACTTTTCGTCCATATACACGCCGTGCTCCCCTCCCTACACAGAAGGATACAAAAGGATAAACCATTTCACTTTTATTCTCGTGCGCCATCGCTCTTTTGATTATGCTTCTGTTCGAGCAAATCTCGTGATATTCTCAATTATGCCACTCGAATCCACCAACCTCAAACCCTATACGCCTACTAATCCATTATACAGATAATGCTACACTTTCCAATTTTATAGGCAATTCCAACAGGATTCTTTTTGACATGAAAGGATTCATCATTTAACAGCCTTCAGCACACAGTATGTAAATCTTTTATGGAATTGGATTTCTAACTCACGAATTTCTAAGATTTTTTTAACACTCCAATCAATGACTATTCTTGACACTCAAATAAAAGAAATGACTGAACATAAAAAATAACCGAAGCACAATTTAAACATTATCTACGGGTTATAATACCATGTTTCGATTTCAGCATAAGTTTTACTTAGACAGAATTTTGCTATTTTGAAAAGGAAGCTATAAAATTCTACAGCAAAAAAACTCCGAGTCCAGTCATCTTCCTTGTGGTAGCCGTATCAGTATATATATATAAATTACTAAATTAAAGCGACCTCTGAATCTTACATAATATTTAACTCAGTGACTGCCGCGTGAGTCGCTCGTGATTACCATTTATTATCTAATTAATACAGAATTACTATCTAATTAGATTGTAACTTTTCTACTACAGTTAAGAAATAAAAAAGGGTGTCATCTAATTAAATGTATAATACGAATCACTGGTGTAAGCTACGGCATAGTCGTCAATATTATATGGTAAACTTTCTCGATAATGAGGGCATCTTGATTTCAGAAATGAACCAAAAGAAAAATAAAATAAGTAGTATCAATTACTACCTAACTATATCTGAACTAAAAATTTAATAATTTTTCATTTAAATTTTTATTTTTAATCTGGCTTATCTTGTATTCTTGACAATGCTTTCACAATTTTGGACTTTTTGAATTATTGAAACTTAGATTTTTTTTTTTGGAGAAGAATTCATTTTATTTTCATTTGAATTATTCATATAAAAACAATTTTTCTTCCATAAAAAATTAAATTGTAACTTGTTCACATTTTTTTTATTTGATTGGAATAAAATTTAGTCGAAATGTATATAACTGAATTAAAAAAATAACGGAAAAGGGTCGAATTTCGTTTACTAGTCATATTACAAAAATTTTAATTGAAAATCAAATGTGAAAAAAAAATTTTAAAAAAAGTTGAGAAAGCAACGTAGGTTTATTATAGAATGGAATTCGTAATTATGAACCCCTTACAAATAACAGGGACGGCACTTGAGCTAGCACCTTCCTTCTCACACTTCCGTACAACTCCAACGGGAGGACACTTGTTCCACGATATCAGATTTAACGTAGATCAGGCCCACACAGATGATCAATCTTTAGTGAAATAACATTCAAATAGGCTCGAGTCATTCGGATTCAAAGTCGAAATCACATCTCTAGACAATTGCGGACCATTTTTAAAAAATGAAAGAGGACAAATAACAGTAATAGCCACATTTTTTTCGTTTCTTTTTTTAAATACTAACCAATAAAATTTTAGTTTTCAATTAGGAGTAAGTGTATTATTCTCAAGACCTTACAACTTAATTCATTTCCTGAAGTTGTCAGGGCTTTGTCATTTCCAAAGATTCGGATCTTACTGCCGATGCTCACAATATCTGTCTCTCTCTTTTAATCTTTTTTTCCAGATATCTATCCTTTGCCATGTCATCTTGTCCTACAAAGAAACACAAGATGTCATCTCTTATTGCCTTCCCCGTCTTTTTCTTCCGATCAGAAATAGAAGGGGATAAACGATCCTCCACCTTCCTCATATGTCGCCTGGCCGGTTTCTTTATCGGTTGTATCGACGGAGATGGATTATACGGAGAGAAACGATATTGCGGTCAGGCGGAAGGAGAGTCCCAGGATTACCCGCTACGATCTCTCATCAACAGGACGGAGGCAATGACGCTGGGTTGGTTTAATGACTCTTTGTGGATTATGAGACGAATCTCGTCCGAGCATTTTTCTTTTCTGTTATACGAACTCTGAAGAAAGTATTGTAATAATTCAAGAAAATTCGAACTCGAGATTTTGACGAATCTCCACGCTTTAGACCCTGAGTTCGACAAATACATTTTTGGTACTATGTCTGTATGTGTGTGAATGCGATAATTCAAGAACTCTTTGAGCTAGATGGATGACATTTGGCATACGGTCATTGCATCACATTTGTAGATTTCTATGAAAATCAGAATCAGTAAAATCAGAAGCAGTCTCTCTGTCCGGTCGCTCGAATGTAAGCTAACACAATAATTACAAAACAAAGGGAGCTAGATGGAGAAAATCCGGAATATATATTTAACATCTGTAGAGCAGACTCAGAATTTGAGCCATATTCACCAAAGGATTGGTCGTCTAACGGCTTGTATTTTCAAAAGCATTTAAAAATGCAATGACTTAAATGTGTGAAATACAGTGTGCGATTTTGTGACTATAATTCCTTAGTAAGTGGTTAGTTAGATTCCTTAGTAAGTGGTCGGGCAATGAATATTGAGTATTTACTTAAAATGTGAAAATTTATAATAAGACATTAAAAAATGAAGAAGATTTTACATTAATAAATTTCTGCTTAAATTCAAAGGCAGAAAATGGATCTTTTGATTTTCGCTCTGCTATGCAGCCATACGTAGATAATAAGGAAGAGAATCAGCATTTTATGGACTGTTCGTTTTAATCTAATGAATCCAAAATTTGACTCAGATTTACAATTTTGATCTCTAGGCATATACCAAATTTCATTTTTCAAACTTCCTGCATTATTGTGATCACTCGAATACGAATAGATAGACAGAAGGACATGCAAATAAAGGAGGTGATTTCACAAAATAAGCCAACATTGAGGTTAAAACATTTATTTGGTTTGAGAACATAAATGAATAATATTTTACGACAGTCTAAATAGGAATAACGGAAATAGATTCTACGCATATCAAGACAATAACAATTTTTTTAAAATAAGATCTGATAAAAATGAAAATTTGACTTGGGCTTATGGCGTAAGAGCTATTTTTGTCCAAGCTGCGTGAACATACTACATGATTTAACAGAATCATTTTTAAGTTTTTATCAAAACTCGAACACAATAAAAGTTAGAAAACAGCAGACAAAAATATAAGACAAAATTCAAATGAGTTTATCTATTCCTATTGCACATAAAAATTAAAATTCGTTTTGGTGGTGAATATATCTCAACATATCTTTCAATCCTATACTATTAACAGCAACCAAACCGGCGTTCCATTAATAATAACACATGGTTAGAATATGTTCAATAGATAAGAGACAAAGACAATACGTTCATTCACGAAGGCGGGCATTCCAAAATGACAAACTGTTTGCGTCTTAGTCTGGTATGAACGATTCTAAGATGATTTAGCATAACTGCTTGCCTTCAAACTAAATCACCATATTTGAAATATTTCGCTAGAGGATAATTTTTGTATAACCTATTTTGTATTTGATTAATTCCAAATACTTTGATCTTTAAAAGCATGTAAAACTTGAGAGGACCAAATTTCCAAATATGACCTCTGGCAATGCCATTAAAGGAATGCTGCTAATAACACATAAGGTGATAAATTGCTCTTCTTTGTAAATAATAACAGTTACTATTTACAGCTGCAGCATTTAATTACTAATTTGCAATCCGAAAATCAAAATGATTCAATATTAAATAGAACATATGCGTGAATCGTCCGCTTTCCTTTTCTTTTGACAGTAACCGAAGAAGACTGGAACAAATGGCTGTCGCTGTCTTATCTTTTCGACAGAACAGGAAAAACGTTTACAGAGAACTAATGGCGTGTCAGTACGAATACTTTTCAGAGCTGCCATTAATGTCTGCTTTCTGTTAGGCGGGAGTTTGACATATTTCTCCAAGAAACGACTCGGAGTGCATTATTTGTCGGATACTTTTATTATATGAGTTTTCTTTTTTCATATATCAAAATGCTTTTAACAAAGTAACCATAGAGGAGGACAGATTTTTGTTTTATTTAAGTAAAGAATGCCGGACTCGCGTTTCTGTTCAAAGGTAATAATTATTTTCTGTGATTTTTTTCTTCTCTTTCCTTAAATTTGACTTTTCTTTTCTTTAACACGACTTATTTCATGTTAATAAAGATGCAAATTTGTAACCAATTTTTTATTCTCTGATTGATATTCTAATTTTGAAACAGCGCCGATGACAAACTATTAAAAATTCTGTTTTGCAATTATTATGTTAATATTATATATAACTGATTTAAATATAATATTAATCAGATAATACTAAAATATTTAAATTTCATTTGGAATTATTAGATTAATATTACATATAACTTATTTAAATATAATATTATTCAGATAATTCTAAAATGACAGTAAATTTTTAAAAATTCATTTGGAATCATATGGATTGATTTAATTAAATTTTTATTCTGCACAAGGGGTGCCACCTGGCACGGAATTTTAGGGAAAAAACTAATTTTAGGATTCTAAATTATTTGAAACAATTTCAAATTGGAAATAGAAAATTCTTAAAATAAAAATAATTCATACTTTTAAACGAATAAAAATGTGATGTGTTTTTATTAAATTTATTTATTTAATATCCATATTTTATATAGAGAAAATCAAAGCATTAACTAAAATTCTCATAAAAAATATACCTATCACCCGAAACTTAGGATAGCAAAATTTCGTTTAGTTTTTTTTCATTGCTACCTTTGTAAAATATATGAAGTGGCAATGGCTTGGTGAAAGAGAGGAGAGAGGTCAGCGCTGTGTTTGAAGTTTGGTCTGAACTTTGTTTTTAGAACCCCCCCCCCCCCAAAAAAAAAAGCCTACATTTCACGTTAGTATGATAAGGAAGTTTTATTTGCCAGTCGCTCTTTTGCGGTAACTTTTTAGAATTACCGAACTTGTCTTACCCCATTTAACCCGGTCAGTTGGGCTACGCGAAATGCTTGAAAGTAGGGAGTCACAAATGAATTGCTTTTAAATGTTCAGAAACAATATTAGGATCAATATCTTATGAGTTCCAGATGATTCTGAAACACGTTCTTTTTTCTCTCATCCAAATATACATTTGCATACCAAAGCATACATTTAAAGCAATCTGCTACAGTGCTATGTTGAATTTAGGCAGTAAATAAGGGCTACCTATATACGATGAAAGTATAGTCGTTAAATATAGTATGTTCATAAAGAATTTACTTCTTTATTTTCATCAACAAAGCTCTCGCACATTTTTAAATATTTATGAGGGGTCATTTTAAGATAGTTTTAAATTAATCAATTCGCTGAAGAGGGCCTTGTGAGACAAGTGGAACTTCAGGACATTAGAGATACTATAGACTTTCGACGAAAATTTAATTTTTCTTTGTATACATCTTTCCTCCTGAAAGTTCCTTTAAACGATTATTTTAAAAAATAAATAGCGGCATGAAACTCTCACTCACATTAAAAAAAAATCGGAATAAAAGGAAAAGAAAATCTCACCTATCTTCCCCCTCCCATGCATCGTCATTTCCTCTTCTAATTTCATAATAATGGGAATTATGAAGATAAAAAAAGATGAAAGCAATTATAATCAATGAGTATCCCAATCAGTTGGCAGATGCATAAGTTAGAAATTTCAAAGAAAATTCCAGCTTTTAATTGGAAGCATCGTGGCACGATAAGGATTTATGTGCTGTATACTTTGCTACCAAAGCGCCAATTTGGCGAGATCCCGTTCAAGAATAGCTAGTTCCTTTTTGTAACTGCGCGGGTCATAATCCGTCAGAAGAAGATTTGAAACCCGAACGCAATCCTGTATTGTTGGCATCCGGGCGGCTCATCTTATAGTTCATTAAACCGCTTTTTATAGAAGCGTCGTAGGCATCATTTTTAGTTACACCGCAAGAATTTATTTTTCTTCACTAGCATTTTAAGAATCAACATCGGCTTCTACATGCCTTTATATTATTTTTTACAACAATGATGACGTGCTTACAAAAAGTACATATCATTTCGCCATAAAACATCAGTATAAATACAGTAAATAAAATAATGAATACTGTTTCATAAACATGTGTTTTTCATGAAAACCATAACTTTTTGAGACCAGAGACAAAATCTTAACTTAAAAAAACAAAAAAACTTACCTTTCCAGTTTAGGAGGATGAAACATCCTGTGAGCTATTGCACTCAGAGGTTTAATGACAGGTTTGTCTTTCGTTTCATCTTTAGTCTGAGGAGGTGCATCCACTTGTTGAGTATCCGCCATTTCCAGAACAATCCTTTTGATAACGTTTGGCTCTTACAAAAAATTCTTTTTTTTTTTCAAGAAACAAATATTTAACAATGAGAAGTTACTTTTAAGCTGCAAGAATCACAATACTATACGATTCTTGAACGCATTCCATTCCTTACAATTCATTCATCATTTTTATAAACGAAAGCAACTCAGAATAATAAAAAAAAATTCTATCCAATCTTCGAAAAATTACACATTTCTAATTTCCTTTTCATATAAATGTCCAATTTCTTGAAGATATGAGAGTTCAAATAAAGAATCTTTTCTATCTCTTTTTTTATTCAAAATTGGAATGGATTCTTTGTTCTTATTCAAAAGTCAACAAAAATGTTCTTAAAATATCCTTCTCTGGTGGTTTATTTCTTTCAACTTTTAAATCTCTCTTCAAAAGTTCTTTTCTTTCAGATGGTAAAGAAAAGAGAATAAAATGCTCCAAAAAAAGAAGGAAATTCAAACAAATATCTTGATAAATATGGCGATTCAAGTCGATAATGACGAATGTTATTTCTTCGATTCTAGTTCCTTTTATCTTTTCAGCACTCCGTTGTTGCCAGCTTTCACAACCGTTATAGATAAAATATAACTGACAATAAATTTCCGATTATTTGAAACAGGCGTTGTATATTTATCGATTTTTCACAGGTTCTTTTGACAACTGATTCGTATAAATCTTTATTTTTCGTTTTAAATACTTTTCATATTGTGAATACCTAAAAAATGTTGAATTTTCTCATCAATAAAGAGAACTTGAATTATATTTCGCTTGCTTGTGTTTTTCTTTTGTTCTTGAAACTTTGAAAGATGGAAGATTTTTAATCAAACCGGCCAAAAATGTCACATTTTTCCTGAAGTTAAAGCCACAGACACCTTGTTTTAAATGAAAGTCACATTTTCCATTTGATGTTATTTTCCTGCGAAAATATTTTCCAAATTCTTTCCTTGTATTATTTGTGGATATTTTTTTCTGTAATAAAAATCTCATACTTTCATGTTTGAAGGAAAAACATTTCCATATACTAAAACCAAAAAATGAACCCTCGCAGTGTTTTTAATGCCATCACAAGGCCATCTTAGGTGAAACGAATACTAAGAACATTATGTTTATATCCGTAAGATATACATACAGGGATTATTATTTGAAATTAGAAACATATTGTAAGCGTTTTTAGTTTATAATATATTACCATTTTTCTGGTAACAAAATTTTTCAATAATTGTTATATAATCATCATTATTATTTTAGTTTAGACAATTTCATAATTTTACTTTGTCAAAACATTAATTATTTTTTAATATTAAATATTTTTAACCTTAAACATTTTTTTTAGCGTTAAACAATTATAACGTTAGTTAAAATAGTTACAATATTAATTATTTAATAAAAATTAAAACGTATGCTCGTATAACTTTTCAACTTTTTTATTAGTCGAAAATTAAATGTTCAAAATAATCGTTTGGTCCACAATACATTGGTGAAATTACAGGAATTCCCTAACAATTTTTATAAAATAAACAGGAAATCTCAACAAGGTTATTTAGAAAAACATACATCAAAGGTCATTTTATCAAAGAAATTAAAAATTCCTGCGAAAATGTTTTCGATAGTAGTAATTAAACATTTTATGTGTATCCAAAAATTGTGCGATTAACAACCCAATTTTTAATGATTCTATCAAAAAAGTATTACATTGAAATATATTTTCCTCTAAGGTAATATATATTTCAAAAATCATACCTACTTAGAAGTTTATTTTAGCGAAACTTTTTCCTAACATTTACTATTTATAAAGAATAAATATATATACAGGCACGATTTAAATTTTAGAAGAAAATAATTCTCTCTGTTATATATTTCAATCTAGAGATGAAAAGATCGTTATTCTAGTTTAGAATGTAATTCTACAAGTCTTAATTTGCAAGAATATAATTTCAAATCAATATATTAGCTTGGGAATAGTTTTACACTGTGAGAGTTCATTTGCATCATTTAGAGGAGGGAGACACACACCCATTCACACAATTCAAGCATACTCAGATAGGAAACTTACCAAGTGGAATTCACACCTATGTATTCGGCACGAATGATTTCGCAGAGTTTATACAGTTATTTAAAAATATTTTCTTTGGGTTTAGAAGAGAACTGCTTTAATTAATAATCAATTAATAATCTTATTTTTTTATTTCAACAAAATAATTGTCTTATCGAAAAATACTGATCTTTTTAAAGTGCAATCTTCAAGAAGATAAATAAGATTCTATTTATTAGATTATTACATTAAAATTTTCCTTGCAGACGATATTTAAAAATGAATTGTGAACATAATGCAATCAATTCACGCTTCGGTGATGTTAAATGGAATGTCTTCATTTTCTTTAAAATACTTTTAAGAATACAGATTAAATACAAATAACAAAATTTGATTTACAGTACTGAAGAGTATGTATACGTATGCAAAACGAATGCTTAATCTATTTTATAAAACAAAATAAATACATTTTACATGTCAAATTCAGATGAAAACTAAAAACAGAATGATAATGGAACAAAAAACTACGTGACATGAATCCGCTAACATGAAATAATGCCATTTAAGAATTCTTAACATAGTTTTAAGGAAAATACGTCGACAATGTATAACGATGCTTTATTCCTCAAGAAACACGAGCACGCAGAATTCAAAATACAGTCGAAAATATAAAGATGTCATTTGTAAAAGTCAAAAGCAACCCGCAAACATCTAATTTATTAAGCAATTATAGCAGCATAAAAGCGATAATCAAGACTCGCCGAAAATCAACACTCGAAAGGGAGATTAAACATTTTATTTAAATTAGATAAAATAAAGATTTCTACATGTATTACCGGCCTCCTGTCTCCTCTCCTTATGGCTGCATACTTATATGTTAGCAGAATTTTGGAAGAAAACGAGTTATCTTTTGATAAATCATCAACTGGGAAATGGATACAAGCGCAAATGCGAAACAACAGGAGTAGAAGAACAAAGCGCAAATATCCAGCAGATGTCGAAACAGATGCTGAAAAGAAGGTAAGTCGAAGAGAACAAAAAAAAAAATGTGAAGAATCATGTAGATGCTAATAGAAAGAATGAAAATGTGAGCCGAATAAAAGAGAAGACAGCGAGACTATAAAGCAAAACTGAGTCATTGTAAATCAATATAACAATTCCACAGGCTGGTTAAAAGAAAAGAAAACAAAGCGCAGTCTTGCTGTTCAGCGGAAATCAAAAATATCAGGTGAAAGTTTCAATTTAAAACAGTAATAAGTGCTTAATGTGAGACCTCTAAGAAATGCGAATTGATACGATAACTCATCCCACATTTTCTGAAGAAAATGTGTCTTCGGCATTTTTTTAATTGGGCAATATCAAAGAGCAAATGTTTGTATTACCATTATTGGCTAATGTTGATGAACTTAATACATGCATATCTGCAGGCTTTCAAAGCGCCACGTCAAAGATGCCGAAAAAGCATGGGATGAGCTGTCGTATCGCCTTGCTATCTTTCGTAGGGGCTTTATTTTTATAAAGGCTTATAGCGGACACTTATAAATATGTTGAATTTAAACTTTCAACTGTTATTTGTAATTTATAACGAACAACAAAGCTGTACAGTGGTGGAAAAAACTTTGAGACCACATGTGAAATTGAAAACTTTTAACTTTACTAAAAAAAGATACATTTAATAGTATATACAATACAAAAACATAAAAATTTCTTCATATTATTTCATAAAGAAATTAATGCAATTATACATTATACTCAAATGATTTTTTTTTCATAACATAAAAGGGTTGAAAAAACTTTTGAGACCACAAAGTTAAATATTAATTAATTGTATAGCATTAGAATTTTTAGTACTTCGTGTGTTTTCCTTTCACACGAATTACTTCTAAAAGTCGATTCTGGAAGGATTTTGCTAGGTTTTTGCATGCTGGAATCGGTATTTTATCTCATGCTTTTAAAATAGCAGCTCTGAGTTCAGACACAGAATAATATTGTTTACCATTTTCATACACCATGCTTGCAAGGATACCCCACATGTTCTCTAAGGGGTTGAGGTCTGGACTTTTGGCCGAAAAATCCATAAAACATATTATTTTCAATTAGCCAAGCAATAGTTGTGTACTGACGCATAGACGTGTACTGACGCATTATCTTGCAGCAAAATCAAATTTTGATCCATAAGTTCATCTCTTAATGGAACAAAATTGTTCGCCAGTAAATCTTGATAGTCAAAAGAGTTCATATTACCTTTAGTGAACACAATATCAGTCTTACCTCTAGCACTGAAACCTGCCCAAACCATGGCGGATCCACCCCCTTGAACTCGCTTTGAAAAATGCGTAACATCCTGTCTGAAATCCTGTCAATACTTTCTTAAACCATCAGGTCCATCTAGGTTAAATTTCTTTTCATCCGTGAACACTATTTTTCGACACAAGTTGGATTTTAAAACATTAGATGCTGCAAAGTTCAATCTTGCTGCAATATGACGTTTTTCAAGTCTGGGTTTACTTTTGAATTTTGCATATTTGATGTTTTCCGTATTACTCAGAATATTTCTAACTGTTCTAGCCGTAACTGGAAGCTTAAGTGTCGATTTTATTGCTGCAAAATGTGCATTGTCTTTAACAGCCATCCTTATAACACTTCTTTTCATTCTGGTTGACAGTTTTGATGGCCTTCCTCCTCTATTTTTTGTACCATATCTGCATGGATCTGAGAGAAAATGATGAACCACAGTTTTAGACCTCTTGATTTTGCTAGCAATTTGCCTTTCACTCATTCCGCTTCCGCGAAATGCTAAGATTTTCCCTTTTTCAATTTCAGTCAGTAATTTTCCGCTACCCATAGTCTCAGTAACTTCAACACTCAAAGAAATGATTAGAAAGTGTTTCTTTTCAGTCTCACAACTGCCCCGCACAAAATCGTGCAAAAGTTACGTCATCTCATTATGCAAACAATCACTCTTTAAAACTGGTCTCAAAGTTTTTTCCATTTCATTACATTACACATTTTTCCTTTAAAGCTACATTAAACGTATTTTAAATTCTAAATTCATTTTTTATTTATTACATTTTATATATAAGTGTAAATGTAAATTACTAAAAAGATTTGCATTTTTGAATGAAAAAAAATTATTTTCCACCACTGTATATTGCTTTGTTTTAGTTTTATCCTCATGTAAAACCCTGTAATTGGAATATTCCCTTAAAATAATCTTTTATTATATAGTAAAATCAGGCTATAGATGATTTGCAGATAAAAAAATCTTGTTTTGAAATGTTTCCCAGTGAAATGAGAATATTTTTTTGCGAATTTGAAATCATTTTGAGTTGGGTTGAAATCTAATTTAATATGGCTCTTCAGAAAGTCAAGTCGTCAAAATCAAAAACCAAGAGAAACATAATACTCCACGTACAGTTGTTAAGAGAACTATTCTGTTGGCTTTTTCAGATTATCATATTGGCTACATATTATTCAAAAGGCGCATTAAAGTGTCCTTCAACCGAATAGAGGATTCATTTCAAATATTTGTTCAATTTGTATACTAAAAAAGAGGCTTAGAGAATAGGTTGGCATGCCTTCAAAATAAGGAGAGAGCGGAATCGTTTCTTTTTCTAAAACATCGTAATTCTTGAGAAATTGGTTTACAGAAAAGATTTATAAAATTGAATTTTAACGAGAAGAGTTCAAAGGCGGTGTACGTTGGTTGAAAAAAATAAGTGACATAATTACAAAAAAAGCATCGAAAGACGCGAAAAAATTTAGATTTCGAGCAACTCCAGTTTTAACAACCCACATTTTAATATTTTCGGAATTTTACCATCATTTAACTGATTGATTTTAATTACATTTTGCTTAGAAATGAGTGGCATCATCTCATTGTGAATTTGAGAAGAAGCCTATTTTAGCATAGGATGCCATTAGTAATAATGAATTACAAAATGTACCACAACTAAAAATTAGAAAGGATAAAAATAAAGATTTTAAAAACATGTTTTTAATATATCAATTAAAAGTTTTTTAAAAATGGAGTGCAAGTAGACAACAAATGTAATCGCTGACACTGAACCGCTAAAAACAGTGCTTTAAAGAAATGAAACTACAATGAATATCAAACGAAAGAGAATTCCCGACAATTAATATAAATTAAACTATATTTTGAATGACATTGGAATTACAATTTACAAAGAGTATTCTTATCTGCTTCTTATTATTTCACAATTTTGTAAGTATGTCTATATCTATGTATTATATAAAAAACATTTACGTAAGCATTGCGGCTTACTCACTATGTAAATGGTAGATGGCACGTCACCTGACTCATGACATTTCAGATGTGTTTTACCAACATTATTTGAAATATTTAATAAAAATTATTATTACGCCGTAGTAAATATTTATATTGCATTTGATGTTGGTAAAAAAGGAAATCTAAAGCTTTAATTAACAACAGCAAATGAGTTTAAAACAATATAATCTGTGAATTCTACTTTTAGACACGGTGTTTGTGGCAACACTAAAGAATAACTTTCTGGTTTGTTTACCCTCATTGAGTAACAAAAATGTTTCGCCTCTTAGCTAGCAATCGTCTAAATATCTAACCAATATACGCGTTAACTCTGCATTGTTTTTTTAATAGTAAAATAGGGATACCAGATGAAGAAAAAAAAATGCGAAAAAAGACTGTTCGAGAATCTGGCAATTTGAGAAGAAAAGCTGATTGTGAAGCTGCTACGTTGGCGGCAAAATGTAAAAAATTGATTTCAATATTTAGATATTGGAGATAATACGTATCGTGTGGATTTGAATTGGAAGTAGACAGATCGGAAAATGTATGTTCTCATCATGGAGAGATTAAATTTCCAGCATTGAACGAATGCTAGTGGAATTTAAGAACAAGGTAAATGGAATTAAAGAACATTGCGTACAATTTTGAATACAATCGGGAGTGGCAAGCAAAAACGAGCAAGGAACAAAGTTCCCTAGTTTTAGATTTAAGAAGAAAAACAACGAAAGAACAATACTTTTCATTTTTCAGTATACTATAAAAGAAACATATTATTTCTTTTTTTTTTACATTCACTTTTTTAGCATGTATATATATTATATATGCTCTTAACAGAGTACGATCTGAATAATCTAAAGAAAGAAAGTTAATTTAAAATTAAGTAAGTAAAAGGCAAACATCACACTGATATAAATTTATGCATAAAAATGATTTTACAACAGCAAGAGCTCTCGGAACGAAGTCAATAAATTGAATTACCAAAGCCCGAAGAAGCGGTGTTGTTCAATAAAGTATGAACGAATCCGAGTTAGTAAACCCGAGATGAGAAATTAATTTAATTCCACGTAAAGAGAATCCAACACGCAGTCTGCAATGTTCGCGCAGACTTGCTTAATAATTATAGGAATTCTATGTGCAAACAAGAAGTTACATAAATATGCGTCATACATCATTTATTCATTTATTGGAGATTATTTATTATTATCATTATATGATTCACGCAACATATATGCGTCAAATAACTTTCCTACTCCCTATAATAAAGGTGTGTGTGTGTGTGTGTGTGTGCGTATTTTAAAATAATATGTTCATTGTTATGAATGAAACAGAATTCTTTTTCATTATTTCATCAAATATTTGATCGCATGATATTCTTCTTTTGCTGAGCGCTAAAGGAAGGATCCTGCTTGATGTCTATTTGGTTTACAGGATAAGTAAACAAGTAAATTTCTGATATTTCGAACACAAAAAAGTATAAAACGTGGAGATCCGACAAAATCTTGTGTTAGTATCTTTGTTATGTAGAGGGATGAGACTCTTTATAACTTCATTATGATGAAGATGAAAATAACAGAGGAGTATCAGGAACAATTATTTATTTTTTTAGTTCCACAGTTTACAAGACAAAACAAACACGAACACGAAAATGCACTATACTCATTTAGAGTACAATCTAATAATGATCCACTGGGAAGGATCATGGAAAATATATCTTGATATTAATAAGGTAACGCCATCTATAGTATCAAAAGAGAAGGTAGTAGAGTTATATAATTGCTACAGTTACGATTACATCACTTCGTTTATTTTTGTATACGAAAAAATAAAAAATGAATAAAATAGCGTCGCTAAGAGTGAATATTAATGTTGTTCTTGTTGCTTTTAGTATAACATATATACTTCAAATATAGCCTTAATGCAAAACATATATACTGATCAAACGAAAAAGATTAAAACGTACATAAATATTGTGTTTTACAAAAAAAAAATCAAAATGCTTATAATTAATCAAAACACTGTATTAAGGAAACGCCAAATCCAAGCAAATAAACTTCTATACAGAAGCGCCATACTACGAGCATTTATGCCATTTTTATGACCACCGAACAGACATTCAAAAACAGATTCATTCTTTCCAATGAAAGTAGCGATGGCTTTTCATGTAGGGATCAGCAGAGGGCAAATATCCGGGAGGTGGGGGGTGGCTGATGAACAAGCGCCATAAATCTACCCATATTCCTCTAGTTTGTTAGTCGACGACTCATGAAAAGGCAGCACGGGGCAGATGGAAAATTGCCTTTCCTTTTTCCTGTGTCGTCATAAATAAAGACACTTTTCCTTTTTATAGCAGCCATACTGACTGACTTTATGGGGCCAATAGTTCCTGTCTCTCCGTTTTGACCACTCATCCATTGAAGTTAATGAACTCGGTATTTTCATCAGCAAATGTAAAGGAGGTCGCTTCTGCGAGCCATATGAAATGTGACGTAAATAGAAATGCAGTGATGTTTTAAGTCTTAGAATTATTCTCATTTTCTGGTAAATGAAATATATATGCAATGTTATGCTAGCATTACGATAGTGCTGTGATCGCCAAAAAATTTGACTTTTAGGTTTTGATAAATTTCTAGATTTTAAACGTTTCCAAGTATTTTATAAAAAAGTGAAACGAAATAAAACTTGGATAATTCGTGAAAAATTTCACGGAACTTGGATTTCTTGGAAAACTTGGATTTCAAAAAATCTGCAGATTTCTTTCTCGTTTTAAATGAAACCTGCATCTGGGATTAAGCCTTGTCCATTTGACTGTTCACTTGAATATGGACACGATAAATAACGAATGCACTGTACAAATTATGGACGAAATTATTCCGACCGGGGGGGGGCACTTCATATATGAGGATGAGAAGCTTCTGGCATGGTGGTTGGTTCTCGCCACCCGGGTAGGTAGAGAAATGGTGAGGATCGGCACTTCTTAGCGGTGCCGGTAAGGCTCTTATTATTCAACCTTAGTTCCCGCCGGTGCTGTTGCCGCGTTTGGGTCGATTAGATTAATCTGTGTGCCTTAATGACGGGTTGGAGTGACTAAATGATGGTAGTGGACGAAATTTAGCACTTAAATTTATCATAACAAATGCATATTGGTATCGGATTTTGCACCCGATTCATCAAAGGGTTGATCGACTGTTAATCCTTTGAGAAATCGCTATTAATGCATCTGTATGTTTTCGAGTATGCAACCATGAGATTTGAAGTCACAACGATATGAAAAATATATACAGTGTGTAGTGTTGTCAGTTATATTATAGTACCGTTTTTTCGGAATTCAGAATTAAAAATTTTGGCGACATTTCGATTTTGAATTTCGCCAAAGTTTCAGCGCTTATTTCTCAGCTGTAAATTCGTGTATTTTCATGAAACTGGCGTCATCTTAAATGATTTAAAATGTTCTTCTAGAATATATGCTTACTTTAGGTGAGAATGTGCTCAATAGTTTTTAAATTTAGATTTTTTTCACGATTATGTGCAAGCTCAATTTATTCGCCATAACTCGCAAACGGTTGGAGATGGGAAAGGGTGGTTGTAGTCTTTTATGATCCCCTGGACTCTTCTATCACCCTGTATGTGCGAACATTGAATTTCAGGATTCATATCAAATTTTCAACCCAATCGGTCAAAGGTTGCCCAAATTTTGTATTGTTATCTTCACTAAACAATAAAACAAATAGAGACTGTCCCTATTATATTGGGGTTGTATATTGTTACAAATCTGTAATGTTGCTTCCCAGCATGGTTGGTTCAATCATTGGAAAGGTCGTTTTACGATCAGCTCTGTTGGATGCTGATCGGATACGGAATCAATAATCTCAGGGTTGGCGACGAATTTGATGACTGTGGATACAAAATAGATAATGCTGGAAACTTCAAGGATTTTAGTGATTGGGCCAATAGGAACCGATATATGACTAATTGTTCCAGGACCTTTTCCGCCCGTCTCCATGAACTATAAAAAGCCGGCGGACTCAAGCCAAAGTCAGTCGTGGAACGAGTCGTGTATAGAGTGATTGAGAGGATAGCGAAGCAACGGTGAGTAGTTGGATCAGTCCAGCGAAGAGCAAGCTTTGTGGGGTGCTCGTTGCTTCCGATTGCTGAATTGAGCTGTGCGGTGTAAAGGTTTTCTTCCCTTGGTTTTAATGTAGAAGCAATATTGAGTCGTGTGAGGAGTAGCCAGTCGTGTAGTAGTGAGTTAGTCGGCAGTTGAATATAGCTAAAGCGAGGAGACAGTGGAGAATTGCAGGCGTCTGGAGAGATCATAGAGTGTGGCTACGAAGATTTCCTCCTCCTGCTGAATTCTGTCTGGCCGCTTTGTGTGCTGTGGTTATTTTTACTACCGATTACTACTTGTGAGCTACTGTTTATTGTTGTGAGCTGCTGTGTGTTGCCTGCGTTCGTCTCGGCTGTACAATTTTAAATGCTACTTTTTCAAATTTTGATAAAGTATTCTTACAAAAAATCTTGTAAAATAAAATCTAAAACATATTTTTTGTTTGCGATTGATACAATGATTTCTCAATATGTTCCACAATCTCCGAGACAGAGTGAACTATCTGTTCATTTAAAAATATTTTATAGTTATCCTTCATAATGTGAAACCTATTGCAAACTTTATCAAATTTTATTTTTTTAATTATCGAGTATTATTTTTTTTTCCTGAATTAATATAGTTCATACCTTAATTCAGGAATCAGGTGCTATGTTCCTTATTTTTACAATTTTCAACAAATCGCTTGACAAATTTCTAAACTTGAGGCTTTCGCCACTTTTTAGGCAAACAAACTCAATTTTCAAAATACTTTTTAAGTCAAATCAAAGTAGTTTTGGCTAGTAGTATCAGAGTAGTATTAATTTTCAAAGTAGTTTTGGCTTTTAATTGATATGCTTTTTTAATGCGTTTTATGTAAAAATTTAAAAATATAAATATTTTATAATAATTTAAAAAGAAACATTCAGCTCAGACGTAACTATATACTTTTATTTTCCACCTTAAATTAATGACAAAAATGTTTTTATATCCTTTTTTCAAAGATTTCTTCGTCTTTAAATATAATACTAATTATACTTTTAGTAGGAAAAAAATACATCGCATTTATATAACGCATTTTTAGATTGAATATCGTTTGAAATAATTCATCATGAGTGCAAATTAATATCCATTTCTAGAGTTTAAAATCGAATTCTTTTAAAACTATTTCTATATATTCAGAAAACAGATTCTTAATTTATTCAATTCCTGATATGGCAGAATTGACATGAGCGAACAGAATTTGCATATAAGAAAAATATCCATGTCAAAAAGAAAGTAAATTAAAGGTTAAATAAAGAATATTTGATAAAGCGTTATTGTTGAATGACATATTGATAATGAAAATGCAATAAAAAAAGAGGCAGAATTTTGAGAAAGAAACTTCTGCCAGAAGAAGTTTCTTGAAGACTGTCAAAGCTGTCAGATCATTTTCTCGATGTATCGAATGATAAAAATGCATCGTTCTTTGTTTTAAAAAAATCGTTTGGTATTGTATAAATGGACCTGAAAGAAGGCGCGGAATTTTTCTCAAATATTTATCAGGATGCCTGTCTCTGGCATTTTTCAAATACCCAAAAAGAATGTGCAGTCTTTAAATCTAGATTAATTCATAAGGGGGGGGGGATGAAAAAAACAAGAGTTGGGAAATAAAAGGCTATATGAAAAAAAAAAAAAAAATGGGTGATTTTTGTTTTCAATTTGGAATATCTTGTGATTTTTTTTCCAACTCGGTTGTATAAGCGATTATTTCAGTAGCTAAAATTATTGAAAAAAAATTTATACACGCTGGATGAAAATTTTTTAATGAAACTGGAAAAAGTTTTCTTTTAAATTATTTTTGAATTAGAAATATAATTTTAATATCGAGTTAAATAAATGTTGTTTAAAAAATCATAATCTGAGATCATTTTTATGATGAAATTTACTCGTTAATACAAGCAAAACATATACGTACGAATTTGAGTTGATTAAGGAATTTTTTTTTGTTTACAAAAAATTTAAATACGTTAGCAAAAAAAAAAAAAAAAAAAAAAACTTTAAAGAAAATTAAATATTTACTTCAAATAAAATTGTCACTGAATTTATTTATGGTAGTCCTTTATTTAAAATACCAAGTTATCTATTTTTTGTAGGACATAAAATGACTCCATTATTTTGCTCTCTTTATGCCTGAAAATCAGAAAAAAAAATGAAATACTGTTATTGAATTTATTTTAAATATAATATTTCATAGAACATATAATTTTCAGAACTGAAACTAGTTGATTGCTATTGATAATTCTGATCAGTTTGAATAATTATATTAATTGTTTTTTAATTAAGCAGATTAATTCAATTGTAATTATTAATTTTCAGTAAGAGAAGAAAATACAATGGGTTATAACATTATCAGTTAGAACATTATGTTATATGTTATTTAATATGGTTATTTTAAACAACACATCAGGTATTGACAAATAATTAATAAGTAATAGCTAAGCATATGATTAAAATCTATAAATTTTGTGGAATATAAAAAAATGATGACATTTTTGAAACACGATTAAATTATAATTTCAACTTGTTTATTACTATTTTATCCCATTTATTAATAATTTAAACTAATATACACCCATTAAAACTTCAAAATAAATTTAAAGTTGACTAGACTAATGACTCGGAAAAAAATAGCTTATAAATGTGTTTAAATTGAAATTTTTAATTTTATTATAAAGCATTTCTCCACTCAATATAGTTAGTTATGTAAGAAAGAATGCGACGTATATTAAAAGATAATACTTTTAAGGCAAAATAGAAATTAAGTTTGTTATATTTTTTATTGTAATTTATATTTACGTGAAGAAGTTCTCTCAATTAAAACTAAAATAATGAAATGCATTTGAAGAAATTGAAATTACTTTTTGAATATTAAATTATCGTCTGCTTTTCAAAACAAAAATGAAAAGTATCTTTGTACATATGAAAGAATATTTATTTCAAATTAATTTAACAAGCTATACAATTCTTTTCTAGTCTTAATTTTTTTAAATGTTTACATATTTAGGCTTTTTGAATTAATTTAATGGCGTAATGGATAATATTTTTTAATTAATGCATCAAAGGAAAAAAAAACATAAACTAACAAGAATAAAATTTTAACGGAGGTCTTATTTAATGAACTATTTATACTGAAGACCTAATTAATCTAGACTCAATTTAGAAATTCATGTTTCTGTTCATTCTATTTATTTAATAGAATAAACGAAATTCATATTTCTGTTTTATTCTGTTATATAATCTACAATAATAAGCAATGAATGGAATCTTAAAAATAAAATGAGGCAGAAAAAAGGAATTCCAGATTCTGTTCATCAATATTTAAATATCTAAATAATTTATTTTAGGAGTTTTAGAACACTCGTAGGAAGTCTAAAATATAATTAGTAAAAAGACTTCTTACCAACGCATGTTTCATTATTTTTATTTCCTAATGCGTAAAATATTCATAGTGGAGATATTCGAAGCAGGCAACATCAAAACTCTTCTGACGTTCTCATTTTAGAACTTCTTGGGAAAAGAAAAAAAAAAAACAACCTTATATGCCCATTTGTACATAACATAAAATTGCATGATAAAGTGTGTTCAGATTTTAGAAATAAGCATTATTTAGAATTCCAAATAATTAACTTAACAGAATTTATAAAGATTTTCATTTTATACAATACAATTCCAGGAAAAAACAGCATTCAGAGTTATCAAACGTGAAATGTTAGATATTCAGAAGGAGCAATGGCTTTGCTTGGGCTCTCGAAAAGACAATCAATGAATGTCATATAATGAAAGCTACAATAATTAAATCTTAAAAAGCACTGATACATTTAATATACTCATCCACCGGGAGACACCTTAGACACGGGGATGAGAAGTTTCTGGTATAATAGTTGGTTCTCGCCAGCCTGGTAGGTACAAAAATGGTGTGGAATTGGCTATCTCCTATGAATGACGGAACAAACCTCCTTTGGGAAGAGTTGCACAGTGGTCGCTTATGGTCCTTAGGACTTAACCGTCAATGCTATCGGAACGGTCAGTCAGTCAGATTTTTTCGTGTGCCTTAGGCTGGATCGGAATAGAGCGGACGTTTGTGATATTAATATTTATTACAGTTTATGTATATGAACATCCTATGTGAAAAGTGAGAAAGCTAAATGTGGGAAATATTGTACGGGGTCAGGTTTATACATTTGTATAAAGTGTGTGCAACATTTCGCCAAAATAAATTGCTTATTTTCTTACTAATACAATTTAAAATTACGTTCATTTGGATTTTTATAAACATGCGCGTTGCCACTCATGCAAGAGGAAAAATATTGCGTCTTTAGTTATTTCACTTATTTATAAGCGCATTGCATCTTCGTCAAGTGCAGTAGACAAATAAAAAGCAAGACAACTGGAAGTTGTGATTAGAAACACAGTAAGTGCTAATATTCGTCTGGCTTGATTGCATCACTCGTCACATACGGTGTTCCATGACTTTCACATCCAACAATATATATATAAAAAATATCAGCTAAAGAAACGCCTTCAAAAACAAGTAATGATTTGAAATGTTAAAGCATTATTTAATAAGAAAGGAAAAAATTAAAATTTATTTCATCCGAAAGCTCATCGCCATCGATACGACGTCAATGATTTTAATGCTATCTGCCCAGTGATAACGGATGTAGAGAAGATGTAACAAAGTTCACCACTGTGCATGGGGAAAAAACTGACCCATTTGAGCCAGTTTCATTAACAGCTCTCGCTAAAGGTTTTAGAAGCAATGGAATAACCTGCAATTATTTTAATGAATATTAAATTAAAAATAGAGATTAAAAAGATGTAAAAAAGAAATATGGATTGGAGTGAAATAATTCATAAGACAAATTTCACGCTTAAAGATTTTAATTAAATAGCTACAGGAAAGAGACCGGACAAATAGATCTGGACAAGTTCAGAGCTTTAATATTGTTTAAGAAAATATAGAATTCCGCCAATGACAATTATTCCAAATAAATTTTTAAAAATCCAAGATTTCCAAAGCACTATGGTTAAATGTTAAATTTGTAACAGCATCTACGTTTATCAAGGGAGGGGGGTTAGGTTCTTCTGACATCAGTATATGAGTCAAGATTAACTGTGAGGTACCATCTGGCGGCGTTTTGGGGAGTTGTCTGTGCAATTCCAAAGAAATAATTCAAATTCATTATAATTTTTAATCAAATTTAAATCAATAAATCAATTGCATTCATATTAAATTCTCACTTAGTTCACATTTACGTCACTAAAAATATTTCACAAGCATGTTCTATTAATTAATTAAGGATTCAAATTTTCTAAAAGACAGAAAATGACTCGAATTAGTTTCAAAATCACAAAGAATCGTGCGAAATTTTACCCTGAGATTACATATTTAATAGCTCAGGAAACTGCTTAGACTTTGGCTGATGAATGGTTGCCAAGGCAACAGAAACTCGACGTTCAGAACTAAATATTATGATTCTAAATAGCTCGTTTATAAACATCAGTCTTTTCAAATCTTTCACCGCAAATGTACTGGCAATTAATTAACAATGATTAAGTGATTATCGTATTACTTTCATTAAATTGATAATTTCAAAGATTCGTTTTGTGTCAGATAATTGAAAAATGATTGTTTAAAACAACAAAGAATGTTGGGATTATTGTTTTATCCAAGAAGTAGAGGTATAAGGTGTTTTGTAAAATTTAGATTGAGCGTCCAGGAATGGAGATTATTGTTGCGCTAACAATAGCTATTAAAATTTTGTAGAAATTAGTAAAAAAAAAATATCAAATACTAATGGATAATAATTATCTCATTAATCTTAAACCATATGTGACTTAATATATGATTAATAATATATTAATATTAATAAATAAAATACTAGATATTTTACATATTCTACCTTTTAAATATAACAGATGATATCAATAATAAAACAAAGTGATGTAAGTTATTTTAGAATTATAAAAGTGTTTATTGAAATTTGTATACATTTTATTGAAATTCATAAAGTTTAAGATAAAAAAAAATGGAACCCAATTTAATAATAGTTAATAATGAATGTCCAATTATAGAAATGTTTTCAAAGACATAATTTTTTTCAACCAGTAGCTAAATTTTTTATAAAAAAAGAAATAAAATATCAGTAATTTTGCCTAATACTAACAATACTAACTAGAATATTTCAAAGAGGCGTTAATTATGAGTTCTAAACGTGTTTATCCTTGTGCCGTATATATCCGTCATAAAGAGATTCGATATATTAATCCTAATGAATCAGAATATTTTATTATATAGCAGCTACCACTATTTGGGCTGAATAATAAAAAGTCGAACCATTTTCTATATTAAACTCTAAGATAAGCCTCGTCTAGACGGGTTGATATCTATCTGTTAATAATCTCGGATATGATTATTGCAACCTAACAAACGAAAGTAATGGCAGAAAATCTCATGTACATTAGCAGAAGGTTTAAGAAATAAACTTATTATTTTTAACGCACTTCAGATGTAAATAAGTAGAAATAAAAGTTTTATTTCCTTTAAGTGGCATCTTCTCTTTCGCAATATTCACGAACACTGAATTCAAAACTAATCTTAAAAATAAATAATTATCAATTAATACAAAAAGAATGCTATCTTAAATACACAATAAAAATAATACTGAAAGAACAAATTAGCAATAACCTCCAATGAATCAGTATAAAAATTAAATTATAAAATCTGCAGACTTCATCTCATTGACTTTTACTATAATCCAGCAAAAAAATGTAAATAAATGTACAATTTAGTAATCTAAATTACTTTTTATTATTACTTAGCTTTATTCGCACAAAGACGAATCATTAAAATAAAACATTAAAAAAATGCATTAGTTGCAATATCCAAATCAGAAGTTGGTATTTTGTACAGATAATAATGCAGACCAAAAGGGCTGGGATATTTTTAATTCCAGCCAGCGTTACAATTGGCTGTAGACGAATTTATATATCGACACATACCAAAATATCAAATTATATCGATATTTTTAAATATTGTTAATATATAAATATTATCCAAAATTTATATATTGGATAACAGATGGTTAAAAAGGAAAAAAAAAAGTTTTTCCACTTTTTTCAATTGCTGCATTTAAATCATTCAATTTTAAATAAAATTTTTTGAATTATTTTATAATAAAAGAAATATTACGGAACAGTTTGAAACAAGCTGAAGTTTGGTCATTTGAAGATGCACGCATATGCAGTTACACATTCCAAACTTACTTTAGGGCTCCTAATCTTTTTGATTTTTTAGTTTTAAGTGTTCAGTTTATTAATTGTAAGAAATTTTTCGTTGAATGACACACTAAACTAGCAACATATTTAATTGCTATTAATTCATTTTTATAGTTCTTTCTTTTCTATTTTGTACTTCTCTTAGAATTTCGACCAGAGAAAGTCTGGCCTGCTGGTTTTTCGAGTATAAGTTAACACGATAACTAAAAAACGAAGATAACTAGATGCATAAAATTTGGTACAGATATCTAACGTCTATAGTGTAGATACTTATCACGTTTTACACCAAATCCAACAAGGAGTTGACCATCTATCAGTCCGTACTTTCAAAAACATGTAAATGCGATAAATAAAAGTCGCAATAGCTTAGATATGTAACATTATTTTGGTTGGAGCAGAGTGCAGGTTTGAAAACATAGACGAGACGTTGTGCATTTAATTTCGTTTCATTCTCTCTCTGCCACCATCCAAGAAAGCAAAATTATTTATGAGCAGTGACGTGGGCAAGACACGTCCACCACAGCGCGGCACAGAAGCAGAAGTAGGAAAGAAAGCAAAAAGGAACGAAACAAATGATCACTAGTCTTATATAACATGGGATTTCCGACCACGCGCCAATGGACTACATATGTTTACCTTTGACAAGGGCAACGGAAGCATCACTTTCATTTGATACGTAGTATTGATGGCGCATTATTTTTACAAAGAGATTAATTAAATCGAAAGTGGAATTGGATCACGAAATAAGAGAATATTTTTAGAATGAAGTTACTATGGACTAAATGAAGATAAAATCTGGGAAATTAATTAAATTGAAATTATAATTAAAGTATCATTACATATATATAACTGGTATGGAATTTTGCGAGCAAGTCAAGTTTTGTGTCAAATTTTTGTTTCAATCGGTTGGAAAACATACTTCTGAAACTCGAATTGAACTTTCGGATACTATTAGCCGCGTTTCAAGGATTAATCGCCAAGAATCACACGACAAATTCAGTAAAAATGTTAAATTTATACCAAAAGCTCAATATTTCATAACTATTGTACGTGAATGTCATGCAAGTCGTTCTCTGGGATAAAACCTTTATTGAAGAGTATGCGAGAAAGTTTTGTGGAGACCAGTCCCGCTGTTTTATAAGGTGAAAATGAAGCTCAAATATTAATTTTTAGTTTGATCTTCATCACATATTTATATGTTGTTTTAAGGCTTATTATTGGAGAAACAGCTATTTGAGGAATCAAAATAATAAATATATTTTTATAAATACGCCTTTTTCATAATTTTTTTATAATCTTTCTTTATTTTCTGACTATTTTTATAAGTACACCATAAAAACAGAAGCATATATTTTGTCTTATAAATACTTTTTTACATTCCATTCTTTTCGACTTTTGCTTTAAATTTATTTTAAGCATAAAATTCCCAAGAATGAAAAGCCGCCTGGTGCGATTTTTCTGAGATCCATTTCAAAGAATAATATTATTAAAGCCTTTTTTGTTATGCTTTCATCTAAAAGCACTCAACAAAAAAGTAGGTGGACGAATGTAAAATATATATATATTTTTGTGGATTGCAATTTTGTAAGAATGTTAAGAAGTTCATAAACAAAGATTTAAAAAAAATGATGAAAGGATTTTACAACGCTATTACTAAACATAACATGACAGAAAATGCAAATAAGAAAAGAAACTGATTTCGTTGCCACGAGAACATCAGTAAATTATGTTCGAAAATGCATTTTGTTTTCTTTGTTTCGCTGAAGCATATAAAAAGAAAATAATCTAATCTTGTAAATTACTTTTTTATCTTTCTTGCGCAAAAGAACATATCACCTTTATTTCTAAAGTAAAATTTTTTCGTTATGAATATTAAGAAAGGATAACTCCACACATATGCAAAAAAAAAAAAAAAAATGTAAAATACAATGCGTAGCGCGGCGAAGAAAATTTTAAAATTCTCGAAGGCGAAAGAAGCTTTTTCTTTGATACTAATTCATATTGATGGCATTTTAAATGTAGATCGATTTTCGAGATATTTTTTCTTTCGAATTTATTTATTTTATATTCACGTAGCAAAATGCAGATTTCGTGATTTTGTGCATCATGATAACCTTTTGGAACGCTGTTTCCTGTCAAAATTCATTTTTGGCGTTGCAATTAGAATTTTAACTAGTATAATTATACAAAAGGCTTTGACTTTAATACTAAAGTTTTATAAAATAAATAATTTTTATTTTGCTGAAAATCATGAAAAATGAAAAAAACAAACGAACTTGTATCTATGATATTGGGAGATATAAATATGTTCAGGAAACTGTAAAATGTTGTTCGGTTGGCTGAAAATTTAGTATATTCATTAGTAAGGCGTAAAGCTAGGAAATAAAATAGAATTTTAGCGATATGTAAACATTTTTCTGAAAATTCAGTAAGTGACACAATCCAAATAGAAAAGAAGATAGGTACACTTACAAATCAATTTAATTACATACAGACACCAAATAAAATGCAAAACAACAAAATGAATTAACTATGAAAGAAAGAAATGACTTATGAAAAATGACTTAAAGCATTTAAAATAATTAAAAGAAGTCAGTTGGGAAAGGAAAAGTCCCGCTCCATTGCTCTCTTCGAAAATCGAATGAGGAGTTGAGTCGTTTTCAGCGTATTCGCTGACATTCACTCGGTTGGTGCGTAGATATTGGAGCTTGGTTACAAAATCACATATAACTGGGAACTCCTCTCAGGTAAGCAAGACTGACATACCATTGACGCATGAAAACTCTATTTGGAGATATTTAACACTTAGACATTCCATGCACTTGTTCAAAGTTATTACCATCATTACTTTATCCTTTATTATTGCAGAGCAAGAATTTTTCCAGCAACATCGGACACCATTCTATAATGCTTCCAGGCTTTAGAAAACAAATGTGTTAATATACAGATTGCATTTACATTTTTTCTGAACGTTGATGAACCGATCCATTTTCATTACGCATTTCGTAAATCTCTTTATGGCCGATTGAAATCGAAATGTGACTCTTTCTTATTAGGGCAAAAAAATGTCACTTTTATTAAACATCACACTACAAACGAACGTGAAGCTTTAAAAATAAGTTCAAAATTCGTGGACCGTGGATAAAAAAAATCGTCATCAAAATTTCTACGAGGAAAAGTTTTAAATAAGAACAATTCTTATTGTTATTAATCCTTATGTTAGGGGTGAAACCTAGTGCAGAGGGATCAAGGTCTTGAATTATTTTGTTAAGGTAAAAGCTTGATGCAGTGGGAAAGACGACCCATATTTCGGGCACTTCGCAGAATAAGGGAAATAAGTGATTTCTGAGAAAAATGCAGCATATCTGTTATCTTGGATTCCCTTGACTGTTCCCTGGTCTTCATGTATAATCGGAATTCAAACGAATTTCGTCAAATCGAGTAACCACTTTTAATTATTCCACGGCGGGGGAATGGGCGAAGTACGTCGGGAGAGTATTCTCCTGGTAGGGTCATCCAAGGCGTGAAGGCCATTCCGTTATGCTCTCAGCTAAATGCAATGCAGGCACGAGGCAAAATCAGACTTCGGCCTGTGGTGCCTCTGGGTCCTTCACCTCTTGAAGCTGCATTTTAAAACATTTTATCATGACTCATCGATCAGGAGACAATGAGCACACTGCGAGGCTGTGCTACATTATTTGAAGGCGCTCGGGCTCGTGGACCTGGTTTGATGTTACTGTCGACCAGGTGGAAGAAGCCAAAACAACAACAATTATTCCATTCCATTTGATGCTCCCTGATTTCCTATCAATATCAGATTTTAAAAACATGTAAAAAAAAAGATTTTTTTTCCCACCTCCTACAACATTTTGTAAAATGAATTTTTAACCACACTGAATACAGTAAAATTACTCAAAATATAAAGTTTATCTATAAATATAGAATCCATCGATGCCGCTAAACAAAATACGTTATACAGTTGCAACATATATAAGGTTTGTTATAGTGGTTCGTTATAAAACGATTCGAGAATCGATGAAAAGTTTCGAATAAAATGAAAACATTGAGTAGGTTTCACTTTAATACGAATCAAAATGAGTGAAATCATCGAATCTTCATAAAAGAAATGAATGAAAAGGGTCGTCTCAAAACCTTTTCGCATACTCCCTGATAAATATACTTCTTTACTATTACCTACATGGCACTGGCGAAACTTAATTACAAAAGAGCCTATAAAAGCGAGATATTTGTCGAGATTCATTAGAATACTATTAATATGCAAAGACTAGGCAGCTAAATGTGTATTTTTATTGTTTTTTCCGGCAGGATTAAAACCAAAATTTGAATCAAAATTATAATTGTAATTACAAAATCACAAACTAATCAGCAGTAACTAATCTCTTCCGTAGGCATATAAACAGGATAACGAGAGACGGTCAGAATCATTTGTGAACAAGATTTTGTTAAATATACTTTTAACAGTTTTTTTAAATATTTGAATAGGATTTTTAAAATGTAACATAAACAAATGTATATTTCTATTTTCAGGAAATAATCACAAAAAAAATATTATAATGTTATTTTTGCTTTTTTTTCCTTCATAAATATTAGCATTCATCATCTTTAACTTATTCTTTTTATTTAAATTTCTACATAATTTTGAAATAATAAATGCAGAGCTTTTTATGAAATGCATATTTTATTGAATAAAAGAGTGTAATTTGTGACATAATATAGCTTTCGCATTTTTATTTCTTTTAGGATTTAAATTTTTTTTAATAATAGCAGAACACTCCTTATATTCACTGGAATATTATTTCTGCATTTCGTAGAGAGGATAATATTTTTAAGTTGTTTATTTTCATTTAAGATCATTTGCGAATCGGAACATCAAGATCCATAAAAATTCGCATATATATTTTTAAAGAAGAAAATATGAAAGATAGAGAGAAATTTGCTATGCAAAATTCTACTTTGTGAACAATAAATAAACGAGATAAAATATGACATTAAATAAGTAAGAGCTGAGTTCGAGTTTTGCATTCGTGAAAGCCAGAAATTCAGAAATATTTTTTTTTCTTTCGCTAAAACAAGAAAATAAATAGTTTAAAACCTTTAAATTATTTTTGCACTTGCAAGAGAAGATATCAATTTCATTTCCCAAGGCTTAATATTTCAATGTAAATCTAAAGAAAAATTGCATTGCGATCTAAAAGACGAAGCAATGCAAGGAAAAAAAAAAGATTATGCAGAATTCCAAGAGAAAATCACTTTTATGATTATAATTCTTTAGACAGAATTTTTTTAAAGTACTTATTCTCAGACAATTATTTTACTCTAAATTATTTTCGCTATCGGTGAAAAACACTTCGACTTCATCAACTTTATTAAAGGAATTAATTTAAGAAAAAAGCGTTCGATTTCGCCACCTTTACACTTAAGTTGTCCTTTCTTTCTTCGCATATGTTATTTGTTATTACTAAAGAACTTTTTGAGTAAACTGAATTTAAAATCTCAGTCTGATCGTACGTAATTTTTATATTCTGATTTTAATTCCATCATTACTATGTAGAAAAAAGGAACTTGCAGTTTTATTTTAGGGTTTATAAAATATTCAGCAATTTTCCGTAGAATTTAATATGTGTTCATGAATGCTGATGAAAATAAACTCTTTTGTTATAAACTAATTTATAATATCTGGTTTGAAACCAACAGTACATAACAGGGTTTCTTTTGTTTTGTTTTCCACATAAATTTCGGAATGGTAAGAAAAAAGTCTTCCTTTTTCACAAATAATGTTAGGATTTAATGTTTTCTGCTTTCACACCATAAAAGAAATTTTTTGAAGAGAAAAAATAAGGCAATTTAGAAATATAGAGTTTTAATAGTTGTTTTAATAGAATTTTCAATAACTAGTATAAATTAGTGAAAATAACGAAAAATGAAAATAGGTATTAATAACTTAGATACCATTTAGGAGCTGAAGTGTTTGTCCAAAATAAATGAGTAAAATGCAAATCACAAAAAAGTTAAGCTTTCTATTCAAAGAAATATAATATTATTATTGATCGAGTATATTTACTTTATGAAATATTTTCTAGCTGAAATATTTCTCTATTAGCAATAATTAATTTCATTAATGAAATTATTCAAAATTAATTTAAATAAAAAAATGTAATCGATTCTTTTGAAAAATATATACTATTCTGGTGGAAAAAAGGTCATTATGATCCATTCAATCGAAGTAAGAGGACGTATGTTTTCAGGGACGTTTCTTTAGTGATCACATTTCACTCAAAACAAACACTAACACGAAAGACAATCATTAACGCGAGCACACATCACAGAACAGCATCTTATCTCTTTATAATTCCAATCTCAGTGCACCATGGGATGCGTATCTAATTACGTATCGCCATCTATTATCCAAAAGAGAAAATAAGAGTAATACAACTGCTACAATATAATGTTATGTACTCAATAGAGTTAAAGTATCGACAAATAATTAGATTCATCCACCTCTTTTTTTTTCTTTCAATTTGCAAAAATTTCATATTAAAAAGCAAAACTCACTATCTCAGTTAAAATAAAATGTGGAGGGAGGATGAATTTTGTCGCGAATCGGCATTCCCATACACATTAATAATGAAAACGCGAAACAAAACTTGGAATTCAGATGAAGGATCCGCGAAATAGTTTTGGAAAATAAAGAATCGGGGATACATTTTATTCAAATAAATTATTGCCAAAGACGATTTGGGGGGAAATGATTTGAGTCGTGATGTATCAAAATTTGTATCGGTTTCGTACATTTTTCTTTCCCTTAAAGTTTCAAAAAAATATACTTCATGTTTTAAGAAAAAAATGGGCGTCTTCATTTTCTAAGGATATGGACGGATAATCAGAGATATTAAATTGTTTTTAAAACTTGCTTTAGTATTTTTAGTAAATTTAAATTGAAAAAATCGTTTGCAAAATGAATACTAATATCTCATTATTTACTATATTACTTATTGATGATTTAACTTTTAATTAGCGTTTGTTTCCTTTTTTCAAAATCTTCTGCGATTTTCTTGGCAACCCGTTGCAACTAATGCATTTGTTTTTAAAAGTTTATTTAAATTTCTGATTCGTAATGCTGCAATTCAATGAATATTTTAGAAGGAAAACAAAATCACTAAAATAATATTCCAAATTATTTTCTTAATACTTAATAATCTTAAATACTTAAATATTAAAAAAAAATATATTTATCTTTTTTTTACATTTTTAAACTGGAGGTTTCAACCTTGATGCAAACAGACAATTCAACAAAGGATAGTCAGACATTAAAAATCTTTAACAAAATAATTAAAATAGGATTAACTTTAATATCGGTATTTCGTATAAGTATTGCAGAACCGAGAATATTTTTTTCCCTTATTTTTAATAGCTTGTTTGTATATTTGTAACTTTATTTTTTTTTTCAAAAAATAAAATAAAGTACTATTAAGTTATTACAATAATTCTAAAAGCATTTCATCGTAAAAGCTGAATTATATCATGAAAAGAGATCATTTTCACACAATACTCACCTTTTGCCTTCAGGTAATCCAGCTTCCAATTCTCTATTAACTGTTGATTAAATATAATTTTCAATATTTTGATTTTAAATATTCTGCCAAATTACTTAAATTTAAAAATTGACATTGTCATAGATATTCCTATATATATAAAATTCGGTTCACAGATTCACCATCTATAGCGGTAGACGATTATCAAAATTTAAGCCAAATCCAAAAAGGCATTGAATGTCTATCTGTCTATACCTTCAAAAGTTTATAAATTCGATAACTCAAAAGCGCAATGATTTAAATATATGAAATTCGTTATGTGATTCTGTGACATGCAGTTGTAGTTTTGTGTCAAATGTTAGTTATAATCAGTTGGGAAAAACACCCCTAAAATATCAATCTTATTTTCAGGTACTATTAACGGCATACCAGGAATTCATTGCAAAAAATATTACTAGGGATTGACGGTCAAAATAAAAACCTCCTGTCATCGGTTGGGTGTAGCCACTCTACACTATTTCTGTACCCACGAAGGGTAACCAACCACCATTCCATACTCTTCTCATCCCCTTATTTGAAGAGCCCCCCCCCAAGGATTTTGATTATTCGGCAACATAGCCTAACCGGAACAATCATGATACCGAATAAATTCAATTAACTAGTAAACCGTTTAGACCTCTTCGGAAAATGCTTTTCTAAATTTTCATAAACATAAGCATATATATAACAAACAATTATTATATAAATATAATAACTGTCATTGAATAAACTCTTCATAACTCAAAATGTTGTATTTTTACTACGACTTGTCAAAGGCAGTTAACTGATCAAAGAGCACCTGAAATATTATAATTGTATAATGTATCTATTTCAAACAAAAATTAGTATATACCTGAGTGACACATATTTTTTGTAGTATCTACTTAAGGTAATGCATGAACTTTTAAAAATAAGTTTAAAATACGAAATGCGTAAGATATGAAATCAATGTGACCATGGCATTTAAATCCTCCAATAACAGACTCGAAATGACAACTCAGTTTAACTTCAGCATATCAAATTATCTAATAAGTCAGCTGATCTGAAATGCACTTTACACCAGAACTTTTCCACTTTCATTAACTGAAACCAGAAGCCTCTCTTTTGGTCCGAAGTTTTTAAAATCCTTCTTACTTGCTGCTAATATTGATCTACGCCCGCGAGATTTCCCAATAACAGTAAAAATAACGATGAAAACATTCGGGATCATTTGTCCTGTGTGGTGAAATGGCTTTCGGAGTTGTTAAGCTAATAGGAGAAAGAAATCGAGTCATGGCGGGTATGCACTTTCGTTAAGGTTACAGTTATAGTACCTTATAATAAGTAAATAGGAATTTAATGACAGCACACTGTTGCTTTCTCAAGAATTTAAATTTTTAGATGGCGAATAAGCTAATTTTTTTAGTGGGAAGAGAATTTGATTCTACTAAAACATGCTAGAGCATACGATAAATGCTAAATTATTTTGGAGACAAATAATTTAAAATCAAGGACAAATGAGTGAAAGAATAAGTGTGATGGATTCCTAAGTTATGGTAAAGTTTAGCGATGCAAAGCTTTCGTTGACAGCGATATCTAATTCCATATTCTTTCATTCCGCCAGTTACTTGCATGTTATTAAATATAATACAATTTCTCCAGACAGGCTTTTATTGAGATAATTTTACAAGTATTACTTTGTTTGCTCATTAAAAAAATTGCATTGTATTTTAAAAAATTTAACAACCAAATACGATCAGAAGAGCATTATAAGTACCTAAATACTTTTTAAAAGGTAAAGTAGAGTTAAAATGAAATGACATTTCTTTGAAATGTGTCACTGTATTGAATAATGCAGAAATAGGCATTTTATAATATTTAACTAAAATTAACTATCCTAGTATAGATATACATATAAAATAAGGCGATATTTTAACGAAAATCATTCAGATGGTGCTACTTTTATAAAACTAAAGTAATGCTTAACCCTCCAGCTGCGCATCCCGCGATTTGCGCGGTTTGCCAATCAGTCCATTTTTTGTTGCATCCCGCGTTTTTCGCAGTTCAGAGTGTTTATTTTTACGTTTATGGATTTTTATTATATTATATTATTATCGAGTAATACATAAATAATATCAGTTCACTTTGTTTGAAAAATATTTGAGCTTATATGCAGACATCGCATCTAAATAGTGATTTTAAAGAATGACGCAGCCAGTCGGTTAATTAAAACCTATTTGTCTCATTCTATGTTACGGAATTGCGTCCGTTTTGCCTCAAGCAAGATTCTCAAAGGTATCCAAATAAAAAAAAAGTATGACGACAATACAAAATAAAACACTTATTTTTTTAAAAACTGACACATAAATATGTTATTTTAAACTTATACATTTTTTGACTTAAATATATAATTAAAAATAGCAGTCCCAAAATAGTTGTGAAAAATTTGGTGCTTAGTTATTAAAATTTAAGAAATAATAAACACAAAAAATAAATAAATAAGATTACTTAATAATAAAATGAATTCATTCTGTTTTTAAAATGTTTCATTTGTCGTTTTCAAAGTCAACGTTAATTTTTTTCAGAATTAACTAGCTATTATTACGAAACGCAGTCAAAAATATCGTCTGCGTAAAATTCTTTATTTTCCATTTTTATTTTTATCTTTATTTTTTATTTACTTTTGAGAGAGGTGGGGGGGGGGGCAGAGAAGCTGATTTTGGAGAACAATAGTTGTTTAGTACAGATTTTTGATGCGAATATAATCTATTATGTATAATAAATATCGCTGGAAAACTTTTAAACGAATATTCAATTTCATATAGAAAGATAATGAAGCGTGTAGAAAAATGCTCAAATGCTCCATACGAGCACATATTCAATAGTTGCACTAAATTTAATAATATTTCACTGAATTTAATTTTCCAGTCACATATGGCTTCGTGAAAGGTATTAGCTATGTAATATAATAATACAGAAGCTTCCAAAATGCATCAATCCATTATAATATCTAGTTTCCGTACTCGGACGTTTCTCTTTTTTTAGCAAAAGTTAAATGTTTTTTAGCGATAGTTTAGCGTACGTTAAATTCATAGCAGGAAAGAAAAAGGGGAAAAAAATATATAAGAAGCAAACTTTTTTGCTTTAGTCTAGACGCTTTAAATGGGGTATGGTTATGATTCGTTTGAAGACAAAGCAACAACACAATGGTACTTTTATTGATTTGATTTTCAGCACTCTTATTATAATAAATATAATGAAATATTTTTCTATGAAAACTTTTGCTGGTTTTTGTTTTATCGTATAAATGTTTTTAAAACTTTGTTTCGGGCTTTGTTTTAGATATGGAATAAAAGTTTTAAATCCTTAAAACGTTATCATTTTTATCTTATTATTTAAATCTTTCAAAATTAAAAAAAATATAAAAAGCAGAAAATTCAAAATGCTTGACTTTCAATTCAAATGGCAATCTTAAGCAAAAGTTGGCGAACTTTATCTATCTATCTATATCTATACTTATAATAAAGCTCAATGTGTGTGTGTGTGTGTGTTTGTGTTTGTGTGTGTGTGTGTGTGTGTGTGTGTGTGTGTGTGTGTTGGCTCTCTACAGGCCAGACCATTCAACCTACAGCTACCAAATTTGGCACGTGTATACCTTGGATGGCGGGAATGTGCACCTGGGTGTTATTTTTTCGAATTTTTAACTAGAATTTAATTTATTTAAAAATTAAGCGAAATTTTGACGTGTTTCTGCTATAACGTCCGAGAATATTACCGCACAAAAAAGATTTTTACATGAAGTTAAAGATCAAAAATTTATCTTTTAAATGATACCAATGTTTTAACCTTAAAATTAAATTTCTATTTTTAATGAATTTTTAAATAAATATTTTAACTATGTTTTTCAATAATTTTTTTTGT
>JAPMOR010062154.1:707632-726511 GCA_026543865.1 Argiope aurantia | reverse complement strand
TTTTTAACATTTTAACATCTTTTCCTTTTAAAGATGCTTACATTTTTTGCTCATATAAAGAAAATTTAAACCATAGAATTTAAAAATATTTTTTTTCATTAGTCAAGACATCATCTAGAACTAGTGTATAAATTATTTTTGAAAACAAAAATGATAAGCTAAGTTTTAAAATAAGAAATCTGTCCCAGTTGCTAAACGCCAAGACAGAAGTCGGAATTTCCCTACGGATAATGACGAAGACCAAAAGAGTGGAAATATTTTGTAACTCCGACTGGTGCTCGAGACGGTCGTTGCCGACAAAATTATTGTTTCCACATATACAAACTAATTACAAAATATTCAGGCAAATATATAGAATATATTTGTTATATAGAAAGAAGCATGTGATTGTAAAACGCAAATTTATATGTTCAAAATGCTAAGGATGATCCTTACAACGGGTCCCTTATTAAGCTACACAATGGCACATATTTAATTGAATAGCACAATAGTATAGTAACATGAATCATAGCTTGTCAAATATCTATGATTTTGTTATCCCATACTGGCTTATTAATATTTCCTGAACATATCAAGTATTTTTAATTGATGTCTCTTATACTTTTTAACTCAATTTCTTAGTCAAATGAAAAGAATCAGTTGTAAAATCTGAAGTCTAAGCTTCATGCAAGTATTGGTTACCAACTTCTAAAGTCTGTATGATTCTTTTCATATCTTTCGTTCACAATTCTTCTACGTTCGAAGCAGATATTTGAAAGGTGGAATAAAATATATTTTCATATGTTTGGATAAAAATTGAATATATTTAATAAAAAATTAAAAAAAATCATTAACACAATCTTGGTCATTTTTTCCTGAATAAATAAATAAATAATTATTATTGGAACACGTTCTTTTCATATATTTCAGTTACATTACAATCGAAACTATATGAAAATCGAAAAGTTAATTCTTAAGAGCTATATTAGTTTTGTATAAAAGTTATAGTTATTTACTCTAGCTTCGTTCTGTTATTTGAGAATCTTTTGCTTTAATTTTCTCTGCTATAAAACAAATTTTATCTTAAAATAAATTATTACCCAAAAAAACTTTAATTTATATTTGAGCAAAATACTATCATGATAATTGAAATAACAAATGTTTTCAATTCAAATTGTGAGCTAATGCGTAGCATATTCAAGGGATGTATGCTATAAAGCTGGTCTAAATTAAGGAGAAAAAGAAACAATAAATATTTCTTTAAAAATTTCTTATGTACTATAAATCCACTTCCTATAATATGTTATGTTAAAGTAAAATAAGCACTCCTAACTTTGTTAGAATATACACTAAATTCGCAAAACAGGCCAAAATAAGCGACTTTTATAACTAGACAAAAGCAACCTACAGCTAGAAAGGTCGACTACGCTTCTCAATGACGTCATTCTTACGTCACAGGAACAAAGTTATGGCGTTTACGTCTCAAAAACTAATATGCAACGAATTCAGACGTTCGAATATCAATTTAGCTAGGGTCCGACTCATAATTAATGACCCCGGAAGACGGGATCCGTCAATATTGACTCGTTACCACTCCAGAACGACGGATGATGACGTCAAACAGGCCGAAGAGGAAGACGTCTCTCCCCAGAACGCATGGCGACGCTATTTAAAGGACTTTCTTGAGACGGAGTTATTTTTAGTTTAAGATAGTGAAGATGAAAGGGTTTCTGCAGATGTAGGTCTGGGAAAACACCTGTTGATGTTTGATGAATAGGTAATGAGGACTGGAATGAATGTAGGGAGAAAAAATGAGCACATTCAGTTATTTTGAGAGATATTTATGAAGAATAAAATATTTTATTTTAAAATCTGAACTGATAATAAATACGAGTGAATTACTGTCTGCACCGACAAGATAGACAGCTATGTTTAGATATGCAGTAAATATGCGCACCTAAGAGCGATTATTTTTACTTGACGTAATCGTAAAGTAAATCAAATTTTGGTATTTATCGCCAATAACTCCATGTAATACTATTACAAAAAAATTCTTTTACATTATCTTAAAATTAAAAAAAAAAATAATGATACTAATTTATATGGGAGGATTTTTTTTCTTTATTTATTTAGATAATGTTTCTAAAAATATTTTTCTCTATATTTTTTAAGAAAGCTTTCAGCTGTTTTTAGAAAATGTATCCCTTTCCTTTATTTCAACAAATTATTAATCATGTTTATTTTTTTACAATTTTTGAAAGCTAAAGAAAGAAGATTTCGCATATTATCTGCGGAGTTTACAAGAGAAATAAGAGAGGAAAGCTTATAATATTATAACAGTCAATACGCAATTAGATTATTTAAATTCTGAATTGCACTGCAACATCATAAAATTTGAGTGGATAAAAAATGCACAGGTGGCTCTCCATATGATGGAAACACCACAAACGAATACAAGAATCTTTATTAATAAGGCATTAGGCCAACTTTGGCATGTTATACAACTTGATTCGCCTGAGATTTGAATCCTGCAAGTGCCGAATAGTGTTTAGAGGAATATGGTACCTGTCTTCATGGAGATATTGAGGTCGGGAGACTTCTTCTTCTTGTGTACAGTCAATTATCCTGTCACCTCCGGACGAAGCAGTATCCACGGGATTTGGTGCGACTGACTATTGTCTTTATCATAATCCGCCCATGACACAGGCCGATTCACTGAACAGACATCCGTTTCGAGGCTATTTGCCCCCACCCACAAAGTGGTCCTCCTGTACACCTAACATCTTATTTAACGAGGAGAGGGCAACCAATATAAGAAAGATGTCCTCAAAATTCTCCCCATTCCTGGAAATGCTTTTTCCATGACAAAAAAAAAATCCAAGCACTTTAGAACTTTCAAATAGTTGGTAAAACACCTGCAATTTTTAACATCATACAATTCAGCGTTTTTAGGTTTTCTATTGCCATCAATATTGAGCTTAAGTCATTATTTTCACCTTTTAGGTTCTTTCTTAGTTCCGAGATTTCTATTCATTCCTTTAAATAATGATAAACAGTTTCAATTCCTCCACAGATGCAATTATCTTCCCGCATTCTTCCAACTTAGGATCGGGTGACTCACTTCATCCTCGTGTTCATCAGACCGTGATCGGACAAGTTCTGCAGCATGAATAGAAGCATTACCATCGTGTAAAATTCCAGGAAGAAAGCTTGCATCATAAAATGGGCCTGGCCAGCTGAAACTTCTCCATACTTCTCTGTTGTGATCTTTCCTTTCAGCGTTATGATGGGCCAGCAAAAAACCACCACCCATTCTATGACAGATCCACCTCCATGTCCGACAGTCGGCAGGAGACAATCATGATAAATCTTGTGCAGGTGTCCGCCAAATGTGTATCCATCCTGTTGTAGGGAAAAGTGTGAAAGATGATTTATCTGACCATATAACATCTTTACAGTTATTAATCGACCAGGTTTTGTGGTTATGACATTAATGTAGATGATGTTTCATATTAACATCTGTGGCAAGTGGATTCGGAATTGCTGCTCTGCTGTAAATGTTTATGAAAGCGCCTTCAACTGTCATTATTGACACTGGAGAATCCAGATGCTGATTGAACTCTGCGGTCACTTTGGCTACCGTTGTTTGCTTTCTCGACATTACAATCCGCTTCAATACCTGTCGGTCTCTTACACTCAGCTTCTACTTCCATCTATTGCTTTGTTTTGCAGCGCTGTGTGTATTCTGTCATGATTTCAGTCATTATATTTGTATAAAGCTCTGTATTTGTATAAAGCTCTGAAACGTATAAAGCTCTGATGTTTTGGCCATAGTCCGACATTTTATGTTCTTAATAAAAATATAAGATGCATAAAACTTCACCAAAGCTACCTCATACATACATACATACTTTTTTCATATTAAATAAAAACGGGTAACTTTAACCTCTTTTGAAGAAAGGAAAACTTCGGGATAATTTAAAAAAATTTCTGTCGTTAAAATCTTTAAGTAAATAAAATGTTTTGTTTTAATAGGTCATTTACTTATCGAAAGAGATTATTGGATACTAATGATTTTTTTCCTTTTAATATAATCCCGAATTCGGATCTTTTAGGATTCTCTGTCAATTTAAAGGCTTCACACGGAAAGATATATTCCTTATACATACACATACATTCATAAAAATATATTGCAAAGCTGAAACATATTTAAGCTCTAAGATATATAATAAAAGGATATAGAATGTTAATTCATCGACAGCGTTTGTGAGATTTTAACCCTTAACAAACATGCTCACTTTTCTAAAACAATAAAGCTGTTTACTTCTAGTAATTGCTTTATTACTAGACCAAGAAAAAGTACATAATTAATATTGCAACGACCTCCGAATCTAACACATTTCTGGAAATATTAAGTCATGCCATTTGTATGGTGACATTCGTTAGCAAAGGGTTAAAAAACATCGATATCACAATAATTCCACTTAGAATAAAATATTTTTGATATTTTATTTTTGTTATCAATATATTTTAATTAACTTTCCTATTTGCATTTATTATAATTATTATTACACTTATTTTTTATTATTATCTTCTAAAACGCTTTTTTCGTGGTCCTTATACCCATTAAAAATGGATATAAGAGATAAGAAATGTGTAATATGCTCAGTTAGACTTTGAATTAAGCGAATCATCCCTTCTAATTGCATAATTTCAGAATATTCATGTCTATCTTACACGAATGACTAAAAATTATGTAAGAGCGGTAAAAAAAAAACAACCCGATAATTATTAAAATAGGAAGAGGGAGTTATGCAAACATTCTCCAGACTGAAAAAAGTATTTGGTAACATTGAGAAACATTTTCTGATAAGAGGAGAGAAATGGCGAGGTCATTCTTATACATGTGTATCAGAAACGATTTCGAAATGATGCCACACTTATTTATTCCTGATATTCAAGTTCAAGGAAATTTAACGTATTAATAAGTTTATCCTGCAGGATGAAGACAAATTCTAAAGTTGTTAAATAACGAAAAAAAATCAATCTGGGGGTATATTATTTGATAGAAAATTTGATTTAATAAAGTAAAATCAACATCATTGTAAAGCACGCCGAATGCTTCACATTAGCTCATTTCTGGAATTTACAGCAGGAATTTTCACATAGAAAAAGACAGCTTCAGATGAAAAAAAAATTAAGATGGCATATTCCAGCACTATTTAAGTTGGCATACAGTTAGATTACCTGACTGACATTCATTCCGGGATTTTAAAGTCACATTCATTTATTCCATAAAAATATGGCTTTGTAAGAATTATAAAGGAGATTAACATTTTTTTAAATCAGTTAAGTGAAAATTAAAAATTGTCATTTTCTTTTTAAATTAAGCTTGTCTAAGTATAATAAAGACCACTCTACATTATCTGCACTCCAGTAACCCAGATCGCTTTTATTCTTGGAATCCTTATTATGATTGACATGGTGCCTCACCGGATTAATGGGAGTGTTTGTCAATAGTATTCTGGAACTGCTGTTCTTGGAATCCTTGGCATGTTTTGTTTCAACTTCCTTGAAGATCTCATTGTCATTTTTACCTAGTTCATCAAAGAATATTTTTATATTTTCTTCAATAGAAATTGTTTACTACTGCGAATAGGGATCTTCCTGGATATTCACGTTGCTTATTTAGAGGGCCGTTTTATTTTTAAATGTTTCAAATGTTTTGATGTGTAACTGGGGTACAGATGAACAATGAATTACTAATCATCATTTTGAGAATTCCATCTGAGTTCATTTTTCGCAGCGTTTTATATTTAAATAATTACTATTTCAAATTTATAAATTCTTTTTAACGCTATGAATTTACTCTGTATACATGTACCTAAATATATGATTAAAATTTACTACTAAAAGTCATGGATTCGTGCCATTTGCTTAAAATTTATAAATGGTAATCTGAGTTCATAATCCCGCATTAGTTTTACTAATAAAATATCCTCAAACACTTTCCTAACATTAAAAGAAAAGTGCATAGAAAGCACTACTGGGCATCAAAGAAAGTAGCGAGATAGTATACATAGAACGACTACTTCTAAATTTTCATTACGACCATTTTTTTTCTTTCACTATGTAATCACATTTATTCCTGGCAAATATTCCCTTCTCCTGGGACAAACTGTAATTAGCATTTTAAATGAAGGCAGCAATCATCCCCTTCATCCCTCCCCTTCTCATTCAAGTTCTGAAAACCTGAGCAGAGTTACACTCGGCAGCTATGAATACAAATTAAAAGTAAACACAACTGACAACACATGAAAAATCAATGTGGCGTTATGAATTTCAACTTTTGTTGCCACTGTAGATAACACTAAATTAGCATTCTTTGAGGTTTTCTATGTTCTTCGTGGTTAATAAATTCAAAGTGAATTTGTTTATATATGAAGATGCCTAAATGAGTGTGTGTCTAGAAATAGTGCATTAAGTTTGTAAAATGGCATCCAGAAAATACTTGCTGTAGTTCAAATGAATTTTGGTGTATATACAAATAATCGATTTAGTTTTAGAGTCGAATATGCATTGCATTTAAACTGTCACTTGGGTTTGGGTTTTCTGATGCTCATTTTATATTTATAGATTCTTGTAAATATTAAAACAAGATACAACGATTTAATCAAAAAAATTGCAATTTTTTAAAAATAAAATAACTTATTAATGGAAATCATTTGAAAAATAAAATTAGTGTTTGTAAAATGGCATCGAGAAAATGCTTCAAGCAGTTGCAATGAATTCTGAAGTGTATAAAAAATGACTAATGGATTGGAATAAATTTAAACTGTCTTTTAGATTAGAGTTTTCTGATACAAATTTTATATTTACAGATATTTGCGCATATTCAAACAAGATACACAGATTAAAACACAAAAGACTTCCTCTTTTAACCACTTGTGATGGCAAGAAATTCACAGATGAGCATGCCGAAACAGTTCCATATAACTCGCAGCGAAGCCACACAAAGTATTCAAAACCTTATAGAAATCAGAAAAAGATTTGCATCTTCTAAACGAATTAATTTTCGACCTAAAACCTATGATCCTGTAAAAGCACTTACTAAGCAATCTCATTACAAAGCCTTTACTATATTCACCTGTTATGTCTGGAGATTAAGAACCTTGAATTCAAGAACTACGGGACACTCCGCTCAAAACGCAAACTGTGTTCCGGCAAACAATCTCAGTCGACGGGTCGCGAACATTTTTTACATCTCTGACAATTGCTTGCTGATGTGTGTAGCATGACGTTAGCGATTCCGCGACAAATGCATCTCAATGTACATGGCCTATCTTTCCACTGTAAGTGGTTAAAATGAGATTACTTGTCAACAGATATCGCATAAAGAATGAAATCAGAGATGTGTGCTTAATTGAAAATTGGGGAAATCCGATGAAGTTTCAGAATTAGTTATAATCCTTTTAATATACGGCACTGTTCACTATAATTGAAATACGGAGTCCCAGAAAAGTACTCTAAATTGCCTTTATCACTAAACAATTGATTCAAAATGTGCACTTTTAACAGTACAAAGATGTCATAAACGAGCGATGACATTTGATTTCCCCATTTGCAGTAGGCAACAGCAATGGATGCACATATCTCACAGATCAACTTTCAACCTCAACCGAAATTGGAAGACTGTTACAGAAAACAGTGCCCTTCAATCTAGCGCACAAGAAATAGTCCATGGAATAGTTGAAATCGTATGGGTATGGGAGGCGATCCATGCATATTCCACTAAATGTGCAATAAATTAAAGCACTGACTCTTTTTGCGAAATAGGTTTCAGGAAAGGAAAAAAAAATTGCTGGTGCTTAATATGTGCTTTGCATAAAAGACTTCATACTTTCTTGTATACCTAGTATAGAGAAAATATTGCAATTTCAAAAAATTCAAACTCGATATTTTGACGAATCTCTGTGTTTTAGACTACCCTGAGTTCGTAAAACCCGTTTTTCGAAAATATCCGTCAGTCTATCTCTCCGTCTGCGACAAAGATGACAAAACAAATATTGTGAGCTTGACGGATGACATTTGGAATACTACCTTTACATCAAATTTATAAATGAATGTTTCTATCCAATTTTGTGCAAATTCCATTCAAAGGTAGTCTGTCCGTTCGGCTGTTCGAATATAGGTTAACGTGATAACTACAAAACGGAAAGAGCTTGAATAATAAAATTCGCTGCACAGATTTAATTTCTATAGTTTCTATACACCTACCAAATTTTGAGTGAAATCTAACAAAAGATTGACCTTCTGCCTGCCTGTACTCTAAGAAACATATATTTGCAATAACAGAAAACCATATTGATTTGAATTTTTGTAATTTTGTGCACACATTTGATTTTCGATGCTATTAATTACATGCTAGAGATTGAGCGCCAAAGGTGAATATTTTGTAACAATTGCACGCAAATGCCATGCACGGTGCTCTCTAAGACAACACCTTTATTAGAGAGTATGCGAGAATGTTTTGGGAAGACTACTCTCGCCGGTTTGAACCTATAATTCAACCTTACTCCATGTTTCAACGTCCGGAGACTGATCATATCCTTCTCCGGTTTGCGAATGTGCAAGCAGCGCATCCTATTGATAACATTAGTAACTAAATGTAGATATTGAAGATCCTATTTCACCACATTAAATTATCATTTCTCACAATCTACTGGATGGAAATAATTTGGCAATGAATTAATAATGTGAAGTTTCACTTTCACTTTATAGTTGGTCAGATGCTAAAACAGTATTTCAAACCGCATTATTTACACATCCGTAAAGGAAAATGGATACAATTCTTAACCTTTGTAGGTAGTTTACACATATTACAATTCTTATCATCTTTAATGGGTGTTGAACATATATCAAACACATTCTTATCGGATATCCAGATTTTAAACAAAACGTTCTGACTTGAACTTAATAAAAATCAATTAATGAATCGTTTCTAAAACAGAGAGGTCTGTTAAAATATTAAAATAAGATGCCAATAATTTGATAGAATATATATATTATTTTCATTTCATATCGGTAATTTATGACTTAATGGTTATAAAATATGTTCTTAACAACATTATCCCATTTAAACCCTAATTTCCTTCTAATTTCTTTTCTGAAAAAACTTAATTCTGGTAATGTAGCAAATTGAGTTGTGAGATTAAGAGTTCATAGATTTTCCCCTTATTTCTTCCCTGATCATTTCCCCTTTTGTTCCCTAATGAATGGAGCCTTAATTAATGCAGTGAGTATATTTAATCTTGTTCACTTGGCAAGTTTCGAGAAAATCCAATAAAACCACAACATTCTTACTTTCTCCTTATTGCCACAACATTAATACTTATCACAATATCATACCTCACAATGATAAGAATTTTACACATTGGTAGCTTTAATTTAACAGAAACTTTAAACAAAAAGAACATTTGAGTGGCAGCAGTTAAGACTTTAACTTTTTTTTTAGTTTATGGTCAAGTGATCAGTGAAAATTATGTTGATGATTAGGAATTAAAAACAGCATATTACATATTGAAGTCATTTCAGCAATTTCTTAATTACTTGGAAGGAATGTTAAATGGGATGTTATCGATACATTTTTTATAGAAATCGTTCGCATATAAACCGATTTAATTAAAAAAAATTTAAATAATAAAATAAATTTTGAAACTTAAAAGATTATTTTTAATTGGTAATTATACATAATTTTTAATTATAATAATTGGAAATGATACATAATTATTTGAATATTCTTAAAAATTAAGTGTACGAGGAAGTACAGGGGAAGCTCATTCCGACGACTGGAATTATGTCTATGAATATGATAACTCAAAATACACCCATGTCGGCAAAGGAAATTAATAAAAAAAATACAATTTTAGAAAATATTTATGGACACTTAGGAAACATTTTCAGAACAGGTTAAAAACAACAGCTCTCATATAGGAAATATAGTAAAAGTATTGTAATCGTTAAAATTTCGAAATTTTGTCAATTTTGAACTTTAACTGTCAAAAATTTAAGATATTGACGATTCGCCGTATTTTAGACCTCCCTGAATTCGAAAAACGCATATTTCGTATTACATCTGTTTTGCGGAGGCTCTGCCTGCATAAAAGATAATTCAAAAGTACTTTAAGCTAGAAGGATGAAATTTGGCATGTAGTCTTTACTCCAAATTTGTAGATTTCTATCAAGTTCTGAGCAAACCCTATTTTGAAAAGTCTGCCTGTCCGGTAGTTCGAATATAAATTAACGCGATATACAAAACAAAAACGGCTGGATGGATGAGATTTGATGCACAGATCTAACATCTGGCACAGACACCCGTCACATTTTCAGCCAAATACAACCACGGGTTGCTTGTTCATCGGCCTGCAGTTTCAGAAACATGTCAACGCGAAACTCAAAAACGCAGTGATTTAAAGATGTCAAATTTGGTATGTGATTTTTTAACTGCAATTGTGGTTCTGGGTCAATTTTTGTTTTAATCGGTTGGGGAAAATACACCGAACCACCAATTCGATTTTAGGATACTGTTAACCACACGCCATCACCAAAAGATCTGAGAAAGGCCGATACTTCAGGTTAATACTTCAAAATACCACGAAGGTAAATACTTCATAATTACTATACGCCAACGCTTTGTCTGTCGAACCCAAGGTCCAACATTTTTGATCGGGGGGGGAGGGAAGATTCGCAATTATGTGAGGAAATGTGTGAGAGACCAATCCCGCTGGTTTGGAAATCTCAGAACATATCTGATAAATTTGAAACCCTACTGTGATCTACATATTTGGGAAAACGAAAAAGAAATATTTTATTATATACAGTGAACCACAAAATGGAGTATACACCTCTAAAACTTTTAGACTTCTTCCAATTACAAATTAAATATTGATTTAAAATAGATAAATTTTTTATCCTAGATACTTTAACCTCTGCTTTACCATCCTATAATAACACAATTCTATAGTTAACTTATTTAGTACGAAAAAAGTTAAGCGATTCGAAGAAAAGATAGAAAACCATGCCACAAAATTGAGTATACACTTCTTATATTTATAAATTTTGCCACCACTTTTTTTAGTTTCAAATTTTTTTAAAGAGTTTCAGGAGTAGCTGCTGCTTATAACACGTGCTATTGCACTTCAACGCTTTTAAATAGTATTTTTTCTCATTAAAAATCGTAAAATGAGCTCTCGTAGAGAAATGACTGAATCTGAACGTTTATTGTTCGTAAAATGGTCAAAAGAGGGCAAATCTCTTCGAGAAATCGCCTCGTTGATTGGTGTAACTCATGGTTGTGTCCAAAAAATACTACAGAAGTATAAAAAAACTGGATCTGTGGCAAATATTCCTGGAAGAGGACGTAAAGAAATACTGAGTACTACAGCGAAGAGGAAGATCATTCACTCAGCAAAGAAAGATCCGAGGGTGAGTGCCTCTAAACTAGCTTTATCGATGTCTTCTACAATCGGGAAAAAGATCTCAGATGAAACAATTCGACTTACCCTTCACCACTATGGGTTTCATGGCCGTACGCCAATACGAAAGCCACTCATCAAGTATGTGAATAGACAAAAGAGAGTGATTTTCGCCAAAGAACATCGTTTAAAGCCTATTTCTTTCTGGAACACTGTAATATTTTCTGATGAAAGTAAGTTTAATCTTTACGGAAGCGATGGACGATTTAAAGTATGGAGAGAAGCTGGGAAAGCACTGGCACCTAAAAACACCATTAAGACAGTCAAGTTCGGAGGTGGATCTGTCCTCGTTTGGGGTTGTATGTCGGCTGTAGGAGTTGGAGAGCTTGCTTTTATTGATGGTATTATGGACAAACATGTATATTTGGGGATTTTAAATGATAACTTGAAAAAAAGTGCCATTAAGTTGGGGCTTGGGTCAAGCTTCATATTCCAGCAGGACAACGACCCCAAGCATCCAGCGAAGATTGTGCAGTTATACTTGCTGTACCATTGCAGGAAGCAATTACACACTCCAGCCTAGTCTCCAGACCTAAACGTCATCGAAAATTTGTGGTCGCAATTAGGGAAAGCTGTACATGAGCACGAAATCACAAGCAAGGAAGTTCTCAAGAAGGTTCTGAGAGAAGAATGGGTTAAAATTTCTGATGAAACCACTAAAACACTAGTAGAATCTATGCCCAGAAGATTACAAGCTGTAATTCAAGCAAAAGGTTATGCAACAAAATATTAATTTGTGAGTTAAAAGGAAATTAATAAAGGTGTATTCTTATATTTGTAGTGTTGTTTTTCCTCTCGTCTCAGATCTTTTATTTTTTTTTCGTAAAAAAATAAATAAACGCAACAATTTTATTAGTATAGTACGGTAAAGCATAGACTAAAGTATATAAGGTAAAAATTTCAATCATCTTAAAGCAATATTTAATTTGTAATTGCAAAAAGTCTCTAAGTTTCGAAGGTGTATACTCAATTTTGTGGCCCACTGTATCTATTTTACACTACCCATCTTGAAAAGCTATTCAAACTGAAGCTTTTCGAAATTTGATTTAATAATCTCAAGGTCACAAAAAAGGACCTACGAAACATTTCCTTATGTTTATTGATATTTTTCTAATTTTGTTTCTATTTGATCTTCAAATTTTAAATTTGTCTTTACATTTCATTTCTGGTAGATGATTAAAAAAAGATTTTAAAGATGGTAGACTTTCAGTTAAACATTAAACTTAAGTATAACATATTAACTGTCTTACTACCGGTTAATCTGAAAAAAAAGGGAACTACAGATATTCTAAAGAATTTTTCCCATTTTGATAGCATCATAATGGAATTATTTTGTTTCCAGTATGGGAAGACATCGAAATGAAGCCATAAGAAGAAAGGAAAAAAATGGTACTACTATTATCGTCTGCATTTGAATAAATGCCAGATGCTTCAAAACTCCTTTCGAATAGCATTTCATTATTCCATGCATCTGAAAACGGAAGTAAACACATCTTTTGGTGCGGAAATGAGAATTGATATTTTTTTCTTCGAAGAGGATAATCACAATTTTTCTTCAGAATGACGTAAAGATAAATTGAAAGGAAGAGATGGAAAACAATGAAAAGAATGTCTGCGAAAAAATCCATCGCGTTTTGAGTAACTTTTTTTATATTATCATCCATTGTTTTCAACACTTCAAATGAATGAGCCAAAATTCTTTCTGCCTTCTTGACTTAAATATTCATATTAAAGTGATACAAAAAGCATTTTTAGTAACGAATGATCAAGTTTTCAATTTTTTAGAGATGCAATACAAAAATGTAATTCAAGAAATAGAATAAAGAGGTATTATTGTTTCAAGTTAATTATAAAAATAATCTATGATCACTTTATTCTAGCTGATGGTTGCAAAAGATTTTTTTTCATTCGAAATTTTATAATTACCGATTAAAATATATACTTAATAGTATCCTCTACAATAACTTACAAATGCAATGGAGATTTTTTCTGAATTCAGTATCTTTATTTAGCCAAGAAACAAAACACTCAAATAAAAAGATTTTTTTTATTGTACAGATATGCTATATGAAAACAAATATGTCATAAAACTAATCACCAGGAATGTTTTATCCTAGATTATCTAGCCTATTAATTCTGTTTTGATGTGGCGCTTCTTGTGCTTCATGGTACTGTGAAGAAAACTGAGTATTTATTTTAGATATCAGTCTTTCCGCTGATCCAAATTTGATACAGATCTACATTTCCTTGACTTCCTACATATGAAGAAGATCAGAATTCTAGATTCCTCCAAATTTGATACAGATCTACATTTCCTTGACTTCCTACATATGATGCAGATCAGAATTCTAGATTCTTCTATATTTGATGCAGATTTACCATACCGATTTATTTGAATCAAAGATTGTAGTTACACAATCTTTGATTCAAATAAATTTGATACATACAATTCTTGATTTCCTAATTCGATGCAAATCTATAATCGTGATTTCCGTTCAACAATCTTTCGTTCACGTAAATTTGATATAGATTTACAATCCCTAAATTTAATGCAGATCTAGAGTCTTTGCTTCCCATAAACTTGATACAGACGTAGAATTTCTGTTAAAAAACATCGAAATAAAAGCCTAACGTCATGACAGAACATGAAATATGCAAGGTTATTTGTCTATGATGTGTTTTTATATTATCATGCCCTGATGCTTCCAAATACATAGACTGTGAGGCGATCGAAAATTAGACGGATGGAGTTCAAAATCTGATATAGATTCGAGATTATAATAATAAATATATATTCTTAGCTTCATTTACTTAACTCTTTAGGTTTTAGAATTACTGTATTCCAATGAATACAGACGAATATACAGGCATTTCACACGAGAATTTCGTGCAAAATTTCGGAAGAAATCTGCAAAGTGGGCGAAAAAGTAATGCCTTATTTTCCATGCTTGTTGCTCGTTTTGAGTTATCGTGCTCACAGACAGACACACAGACATTATTCCAAAGATGCTTTTTACTGACTCAGATTAGTCTGAAACGTAAAGTTTCCTGAAAAAAAATCCGAAGTTGGATTTTTGACGATTACAATATTTTATATTTCGAATTTTTTTTTTTTAATTCTTCATATTTGAAAACGCTCAAAATATTACTTGAAAGCATTAACGCTGATTCTCAAATTGAAATTCATTCAAAGAAAAGGATTCATTCAATTAAAAAGAAAGAGTTCTTAATCCATTGAATTAACTGGCTCGACATCATTACAAAAATGGTGCCTCTTAATGAAAAAGAAGCTTCAAATCAGAAACTTTCGCATTATTTCGCCATCTACGAATGAAATCTAGAATATAATTGCTTACTCCCTCTTTAATATATACCAATGTTCTCTAAAACTCCATTAGTGTCCTTACAATGAATTTATCAATTTGTAAAGATCTGGCTCGTTTTCGCAATTAAACCGAAAGGGAAAAATCCTTCAAGGCAGGTACATTTAATTTACGAGAAAGATCGATGGAACTTAAGATGCTCTGGATTTCCAGAACAGCTTTAGGGGTTTGAGCGGTACATTTTTCTAGAACAGCCGAACTTCGTAAATAAGATGATGTGATCACTAATTTAAAAAAGAATTTTTACATAATAATATTAAAATCTCATAATTTTTTTTGAAAAAAAATCATCAACGAATTTTTTTTGGAAATCTTAAAATATGAAACTTAACATCGCTATTATTGTACGTTGTTTCAAAAATGTTACTATTGAATAATCACAAAACTGAAATAGGTTTTAAAAGTACTTAAATAAGTTTGATTTTGAGTACTTGAGGCGTTTTTTTGTTACCAACTATACAAATTTCCGCCTTCAGAACACGAAGTTTCATGTTAATATCAGATAAGGAAAAAAAAATCAGAATTATTCCTTATTTATTGCCAGAAAATTATTTTTTCCCCCACCTCGTAGCAAAATTTGGAAAAATGATATAAATGGCTGGTAAACGATATACATATCAACAACATAATGTGTCATAAGTTCCGTTCAAGCCGAGGGCATACTTCCCGTTCTGTGTCAGTTTCTTGTTATATATAAATGTGCATGTAATGATAATCTACTTAAATCTTAATTAATTTCCTAATCTTTATCTCAATTTAACCCATGTGAACTTCATTCTAAAATGTTCTCTTATTTCCTGATCCAATTCCCACTTTTTTTTTTTAATTATCTCTTAACACGCGTTTAACAAAATTACTGATTCCTTCTTTCCTATGCCGGGAACGAAGGGATATAAATCCTGAACACCTGCACATCTTTTTAAAAGGATCCCTGAGATTTCCTTACTAAATCGACACGTGGCAAAGAAATCCCTATTAGAATTCTCATAGTAAAATCCCTGAAGGGAAAAATTTCGGTCACATTGCTCTTGCATCGTCAATTCATTATCGCTTCTCTCTTTTATAAATTATGACTCCCTCGAAATTAAAAATTCAAAAGTTTCTTCTTTTCGGCCACGCATCAGCAAAATTATGTTATGTATCCATTCCGTTCTAGTTGCAGCCGCACTTTCCGTTTTCAGTCAGTTTCTCGTGATGCATTCATTAGATTAGAAAAATAAAGATTATTTGTTTACAAATATTTTATTGCCAAGAAGTGGTTGTCACATATTTTGCCATTAGCAATAACATGAAGCCATGAAATGCATAGTTAGAATGGCATACCCTACTGGTTCCTTACATAATATTTTCATGAAAAAAATTTGCAATTCGATGCCAAAAATTCATAAAACCGTGTGATTTTAACTAAATTGAGATTCTAATCACATTTATAATAATTTTTATTTTATAATGAATTTTTTTCAATAATTTGCTTTTTAATGACATTTATTGTGACTTAATTTCTCTATGACTTTATTTTCAGCGAATCATCGGTTCATGATTTTGTTCTGCCCCCAGAATTTAATTAATAAAATGACAGATTTAACAGTACATGGTATCGGTTCCAAAACTCTACTACCATTTCTTTTGATACAACAGATGGCGTTACCTTATTAACATCAAAGTATGATTTCCATGATTCTTCTCGAGGGTCATTATTAGATAGTATTCTAAGTGAGTGTCGTGTATTTTCGTGTTTGTTTTATCTTATGAAATCTGGAACTTAGAAAAAAAATTATACAATTGTTCCTGAAATTCATCTATTATTTTCAAATTCCTCATAATGAAATTATAAAGAGTCTCTTCCCTCTACAACATTAATAAAACCATGTTCTTTAAAGCATTTTCATTTTTACTACTTTTAACATCTCTGTGTCAGCAATTATGATTTATTATCTTATAATATTATGATGAACATTATGGGGTTTATAATCAAATTTTCTTTCATCTACTAGCATATGGCGGCACCCAAAAAATGTAACTAAAATGTGTCAATTATGTGATAATTAAAATACAGTGCTGCAATCGAAAATTCAAAACTATATTGACATTCAGAACAACAATACATTGGAAAATGAGGAGAAAATAGATTACGAAATAAGACAAATTAATGATGCAGGCAAACATCGAATGAATCGGCTTTTCATATAAATGTCATATCTATCTTTTGAACAGTGCTACATTGATATATTCTGTGACATTCTTTTGTGAACGGGATATAAACAATTTTAGTGACAATTAAAAGCAGATCTCGCATGTTCAAATTTTCAATAACAAAAATTATACATAAAACATCTTTATACGTACATATTTTTAAAAAACACAAAAATAGAAACATGAAATAAGACTTGCATCAATTCTCTCTAAACCTGAACGCCATCATTCAATCTCCACTCTATGAATATTTATGCATTCCCACACTGACAGGGAAGCAAGAGAAACAACAACTTCCTTAGAACATTTAATTCAGATGACATTCCAATCTCGGCAGGAAGAAACAATAGCCCACCAGTTTCTTCTCGTGCATTTTGATTAGGAAAGTGGCATTATCGACAGATAACTAGTAGCTCAGAGCGGCTTGACTTCTCTAAATCTATCATCTATTTCTTTCTTTTGGATGCTTTATGAGGGACAGAGAGAGGAACAACTGAAATCGGTGGGTATATCGGCAGATGAGAATAAGACATCCCACCGTCTTCCTTGAAAGTAAAACCACTCGATAAATTATTATTTGTAGATGAAGTACCCGCAAAATCGTGGAATGGAGGACCAAGTTGATTCGAGATATGGAGTGATGTTGATTTCTTCTTCATTCAGCAAGTTTGTTGTGAAAACGAGGCTTAAAGCAGTATTCGAAGGTGATTTCAAAAAGCTGAAGTATTTAGGTATTTGAAAATTTTGTAGATGATTTTTCCATAAATTTTAGAGAAAATGTATATATATTTGTTTTATATTCTATGTTTGTTTACAGATCCACTGCTTAGATGTTTTGGAGTCGAAACAAAGTTTGTATTCACTTTCATTTAAAGTTATATTAAAATATATATATCTTGTTTTAACAAAATACATGTTTAAATGAAACATTACATTTATGAAAAAGCTTTCTTTCATTACATAAATCGTTAAATTTAGTCACATTGAGGAAACATGAAAACAATTCTGAAACTATTCTCGAAACTTTGAACTGCGGTCAGATGTCGAAGATGATAATTAAGCTTTCTTCAAACTTCCGCACCCCATCCGTGAAGGAGGTTGGATCTCGACTTTATTTTTGTTGTTCCTCAGGATAATATTCACTACAGATCGAGATGCAGTTCGGTATAGAACCTAGAGTACTCTGGCCCCGAAACCATTAGTTCGCCATTATTTCATTAAGGCCTTTATAATATGAATAAGAGTTGCTTTCTTGTTTTCTCTTAAAATAATAATTTGCATCAGACTTCACCAAATAAAGACATTATTATCTCCTTGTATCTTGCCATAGAAGACAGCGAAGCAGGATTGTAGAAATATCCCAATGATCTTCCCAAAACCTTTTACTGTAGAAAACAATAACTGCCTCTCAAATTCGAAACAGCAAACAATAGTCTCTCCATATCTCCTTCATAAATTTTGATTAGAGAAGGGGCTACAGTCGATAGATAACCAACTCCTCTCAAATTTGCAATATATTCTGTGTTGCCATCTGTTTGATAAAAGGGATGGCCAGCAAACACGATTGGGAGGGAGATATCGAAAGGGAAGACCATATCCCCTAAGAGGAACCCATCTATTCTACCTGGCGATGATTGCTTTTGAGAATTATTTATTATCAGTTGATGAAGTATATGTTACATCATAAATAGAGGTTCTCGGATGCCAGATAATGCTATTCATGAATAGAATCTGATTTGAGAAGCGAAGTTGGGTTGAGTGCTTCTAAATTCGACAAGAACCGTTGAAAT